>CABHPQ010164059.1:28278-39777 GCA_902168405.1 Peromyscus aztecus
CACACACACACACACACACACACACACACACACACACACACACACACCCTACGGGAAGGAGAAGCTGCCTCTGCCTGCAGAGTCCCTAGGCTTCTCTAGACCCCAGTTTTCTCAGCTGTAAAATGGGGACAATTACACTTG
The DNA here is from genome assembly GCA_902168405.1 of Peromyscus aztecus. NCBI lineage: Eukaryota > Metazoa > Chordata > Mammalia > Rodentia > Cricetidae > Peromyscus > Peromyscus aztecus. The sequence goes on from CABHPQ010164059.1 coordinate 28,420, forward strand.
TCCACTATGGAGCCTACCAATGGACACTTTGAAAAACAAACACTTCTCTAGTAGATGAAGGGATAATTGTCTAGCTTTCTGAGAAGGGATAATTGTCTAGCTTTCTGAACACCTGACATCCACAGAGAGGGAAGGGAGGGATCTGAGCATGTAGGCCGGCAGAAGGTGGTGTTTTCCATCCTACTCATACCCCACCAATGTTCCTGGGATTCCTCACTGACACTCTTTCCTGTGTTTCTTCTTTGCAGACTCCCGCCCCTTCCCTTTTGACTATACCACACCCATCCAGGTTTCTCTCCTCTTTTGCCACTCCTCCATTCCCACTTCCTGCAACAACAGCCGCCCCCCCCTCCCGCCCCGTTACTGTAACCGCTAGATCAGTTAAATTTCTCACCCACATCCCCAACAATCGGGTTAATTGTGACCCGAGGCGCGGTCCCCTTTGGGCCACTCCGCCAAAACCTTTGGCAGAGATTGGGCAAGGAAATCCCGTTCTGTCCGGTTGCAAACAAAGACTCGGTCGTCCCAGAACCTGCAGTCAACTTGCCAAAGACCGAGTAGAGAGGAGACGTGGGCAGTCTGAGAGGAGGCAGAGGGAGGCAGAAGAGGTGAAAAGCAGTACCCAAAAGGGGTGCTGAGACCACCGAAAAGAGACCTGCCCCTGGAAGGCCTGCGGAGTGGTAGGGCAAAGCTGGTCTCCATCGGGCCAGCTGCCCCCTCCTCCTCTGAGCCTGGGTGAGAGAGTCCAAGGGTGGCTGAATGTTGATGGGGAGGTAATGATTAACCCTCTTCTCAGCCTGCTGGAGCCCGCGGCTCACCGGGCTGTGGTGGAGGGAGACTGTGCTGGCGGATCTGGGATGTCCCCAGCGCCACCCGTCACCGCCACAGCGACTACAGGGACTGCAGAGGGAGGGGACAGGAGGTAGCAAGAGGTAGTTGAAAAGCAACTGAGTGTAGGGCAACTCCAGATGCGGGGAAGCTAGGGGTAGCTAAATAGCCAGGGCCCATACGTCGGGAAAGGAAGGGACAGTGTGTGCGGACCAGGGCTCTCGGCCCTGCGGTGCTGAGGAATAGTTGGAGAGGGGCGGGAGCACCCGGGCAGAGTTTCCCGGGAGTTGCCAGGAGTCACCAAATCTACTGTCTCGGATCCATCCGCGCGCCGCCCTCCCTTCCTCCTCTCTCAGCAGCTGTGTGGATGTGAGGAGCAGGCGGAGCGCGCGCCTGAGCCGGGAGCTGGTAAGGCAGAGCGAAACCTGCCAGCGAGGCAAGGGAGGCTTTGGGGGCACGGCCGCCCAGGCGGGGGAAGGGCTGCGAGGTGGCTGGAAACAAAGGACCGGAGAGGAGGGGAGAGAGGACACAGGGGCAAGAGGGCTGGCTGAGATGGGAGAGGCCCAAGAAAAGGGGTCTCTCGGGGACAGACCAAGGTTTGTACCCGCCTGTCTCTTCCATCACGCCAAGCTTAGAGCCAAGACGCTCCCGGGGATCATGGCCCGACGACCAGTGGCCTCCGGGCGGGAGGGGGGTTGTTGGGGGGGGGGGGGGGGGGGGGGGGGGGCTTGTAAGGGTGTGAGCTTGCAGGTGACTGGGCTGGGGAGAGATAGGGAGGGGAGGTCCCTCCTAGGGGTTAAATTTCTGCATTTGGTGCTGCAAGCCTCCGCCCTCCACTCTCTGTAAGCCCTTAGAGCATCCATCCCCTCAAACTTCGCTGAAGCAAAAGGCCTGAACCGTAATTTTTTGAGGTGCCCTTCTTTGGCTGGGAAGGGGATGATTTTGGTTTGAGAGTCTAAAGTTCATCTGTATCCAGGATTATCTCTTAAGTTTCTGACACTCCCTAGAAAGAAAAAGCGGCGAACAGTGAATCCCAGGTAGAAAGAGCTCAGACTCAGGAGTTCTCCTATCACGTCTAGATCCGCAATGAGCTCTAGACCCACGGAAAACGAATGCATTGATGAAACTGACTAAACGAAAAGAGAACACCCCTTTCAATGTCTAAATCAATTCCGAGAATTTCTAGTGTGTCTCCTTAGAGGCAGAGATCTCTTGGTGGGGTGGGTGGCTGAACGTGTCTGAGTGCTGTAAGGGGTTTTAAACGGTGGTGGAGGGTGTTTAGGCAAACAGCTGTGTTCCACGCGGGGCTAAGAAAATGGGCCCAGGACCTATTTCCAATGCCTTTCCCTCCACACTCAGCCCTCAGCCGAGGCTGCTCCGAGGCCAAGGTCTCCTAGCCTCTTCCAGCAGGACTGCCAATCAATCTTGCAGGTCAACACAGCAATTAATAACGGGGTGAGGAGGCCTGGCAAAAGAGGGTGGGAGGTGTCAGTCTGGGTCTTCCCCCAGGCTCTGAAGACCCAGTGACTGGATCAGGGAGAAGGAAGCGATCTCTGAGGGAAAACAACAACAACAAAAATCCTGGGAACTCAGTGGGAGCCTGGGAGTCCACTCAGGGCTACCAAAGGAAGAGGCAGGGGGTCATCTACTTAGGACAGAACAGAGAAACAGAGAGGGCCCACACCCCTCATTTTTATACTTTGGGTGCAAGATCACAATGACCTAGCTGCCGATTCCTGCTCCTTCATCCTTTCTTTACCCTTCTGAGGTGTGTTGTTGCTGCTCCGAATCAGGCTGAAGAAACTAGACAAAACCCGCATCTCACGTACACCCCCGCTGCAGCGACTGCACTACTGCTGTGGAGAGGCACATTTGCTTGCTGGCTCCCCTGCTCTTCTCTACACCATTGTCATTTTGAACAGTCCTATTGGGATCCAAAAGCTCATAGGGGGCCCACAGGGGGACACAGGGGACACAGGGCACCGCACCGAGGGAGCTGTGCAGTGGTGGGGCAAGCCTGTGATGGAGAGGGTGAGGATAGAGGACCGGGAAGAGTGGAAGAAAGAAAGAGAGAAAAATAATTCAGCCAGGGGTGGGGGGTAAAGGACTTGGGCTTGGCGGCCATGGGGGTATCTTGAAAGAAACAGCCATTTTTCCTCTTCACCATTCCCTGCCTCCTGCCTCGCTTGGCAGCTTCTTCCTACCCTGTACAAACTGTGCCTGACTGGGGTGCCAGCCTGGCTCCAGGAAAGGAGGCACGACAGCAAGCCTGAGCTGTAGCTCCTGTGCCATGAGCCAGCCGAGCCTCTTGCCTACCCCACCAGCTGCTCCCAGGGTAAGTCTGAAGAGCCTGCTTTCTTCCGAGTGTCCCATGAAACTTGGAATGAGAATCCTGACAGGGTCACAGGGATGCCTCAGTGCTCTGTCCTCTCCTTCCCGAAGTGCTGAGCAGGAGGCTTGCATTCGGCTGCTTGCTGGGACTAGGAACCCAGTCTAGGCACCTTAGGTCTGCTAGGCAGGCAGAGGCACCTGCTAAGAGAAAGGATGGAAGTGTTGAAACTTGGGCATAAAGGACCTGGGGAGGAAGGGCAGGGGCAAGAGGCAAAACAGATCCAGAGAGGGTGAGCTGGAGAAGGAAGGGGGAGAGAGGTTCCCAGGAAGGCTCAGCCATTAGGTCTGTCCTTGGGCTGCATATTTATACGGTCGAGGGGTGCACAGATGGGTTCTCAATTGAATTCCATCTTCAACACCATCAGAGATTGATTTTATACTCGCTTTTAATTTTGCCATAATTAATTAGATCATTACAACTGTTTGCTATTGATCTCCCTACTTAAACCTCTGGTGTGGAGGGTCTGCCCAGAGCCCTAAAAGCCCAGGAGGCCACAGTTGACACTCATAGGGGCTCAGGCTCTTCAGTGGGGACAAGGCCCTAGAGAAGAGTGGAAACAGTCCAAGACTGAGCCAAGAAGCTAGAGCAAGAGCTGTGTTGGGGTCGGGGCTCCTGAACTATCAGTTGAAAGAACTGAACTTGAGCTGGGGTCGCAGGGTGGAGAGAAATGAGATTTGGATAGGTGAGGAGTGAAGAAAAAAGGCCCCGAGTTAGGCCTTGACCTCTACAGAATTATTTGGAAAACTCTGGAAACTTGATCCAGCCCTCTCACTCACTACCAATCTCAGTTTGGGTATTTTTCCTCCCACCCTTACACTACACCAGGACGCCTAGTGGGCAGTCACAGCTGAGTTGGCAGGTCTGGAGAAGAGGGGGAGGAAGGGAATAAAAAAGAGCCGCACTAACAGCCGTCAGTTTCAGATTCTCCTCCCCACCCAGGCCCCCTGGCGCCTGTCATCTTTCCCCTAGCCCCCCCTTGAACCTCTCTTTATTTTTTTTTGGGGGGGGGGAGTTTGACTCTCTACACTACTGCTTATAACCAAGTATTCAAAACCCACACGCATGTGCACACAGCATATATATTCCCACCACCGGAAAACTAAAGCCTGCCCAATGTTCCCAACTTGAGGAAAGTTGTGTACAATATTTATGCCAAGAGAGAAATCAGAACAATCGAGTCCTAAGCACTCAATAGAAAGGAAAAGCCAAGTTCTGCAAAGACAAGTTGTGAAACTCACGTTTCCTGGGTGGAAAGTTTTCAATAGAAGATTCAGAGGTCACCAGGAGGGAAGGCTTAAGACGCCCCAAAGAGGAGCGTCCACAGAACCTCTTTTCCCCAGCCCTCACAGTCCCAGCTGTGGACCATACCCCGGAAGGAAAGAAGAGTGGAACCCGCTCTCAGCTACACAGTCCCTCCTTCTCCACTGATCAGCGCCCCCACCCCCACCCCCACCCCATTCCCTCACTCCCACCCTTGGCTGGGACAGCTCCGTCGGGTCCTAGGTCTTACCTGCTCGACCCGCACACTGTTCCATGCTCTGCTCGCCGCTGCCCGGGCCTGGGTCTCGGCTCGCCGGCTCCTCCGCCGGCCCACAGTCAGTCTTGCCTTGGCTGCCGCAGCCGGGAGATCCGGGAGCAGCCACCCGCGACGGAGCAGCTCAGATAACCGCGGCTGCCGGCCGCCTGGGCGGGCTGTGAGCTCCGATCGCGCCCGCGCTCACACACCGGGTCGCAGAGTACAGCCACCGGCTGTGCAGCCGCGGGCTCTCCGGGCCGCGCACAGGCGCGCACACGCACGGAGGTCCCCAGCCCCGCGGGCAAGCCGATATCCACACCCTCGCTGTCCAGAAGCACCCGGAGACCGAACCCTGGGTCTAGACACCCGCACACCCTCTTACCCCACCCCCTCATCTTCACGGTCACACGCCCCCCTTCAGATTACAGCCTGCAAGGCCAGGCGTCCACGTACGGCCCTTGCCTTCTCCCTAACTTCGTGCGGTTCCCCTTTGCCAAGACTTCCGGTATTCGCCCTGTCAGGCTCCTTCTCCTCCTTGAACTTTTTGGCTCCCAGTTTAGCTTCTAAAGTCTCCACAAACGCACCCTAACTTTTGCAGACCACACAATCGTTCCCAGAGGTCCCCATCCCTAATACATTCACTGTGGCTCTGCTCTCTGATTTCTTTACAAATCTGCCCTGGATTCTTTTTCTTTTCAACAAACAAAAACTTAGGATAAAAGGAAAATGTCCTGGTGTCCTTGAGGGGGTGTTGACCAAGAGGAGGAAGGAAGGGCCCACTCTTCCCTTCTCATTCTGCACTCATTTGGACACAGCCCTTCTGCGGTATTCTGAGCACCCTCCACTTCCCACCCCCACCCCCCACCCCCTGGCAAGTGTCTTGGGCCTTCAGACTCACACCCTTTGTAACCACACCTGTGCTTTCATCGGTGATCAAAGGCCCCACTTGCCCTTGTCCTACATCGTACCCTCTCAGTCTGCAATGTACATCTCTCCAACTTTGGCCACAAATTCTGTAAATCTCTCATAGCCCATTTTCCTTTTATGCACCTGCTGGTACTTCCTTCAGAAGCACACCCGCCCCCTCAGGAGCACTGAGGTTCCCTCCCTGTGCTCCCTTTCCTCATCTGTTCCATTTTATCTTGCTTGTCCTGGGACTCCCCCTTTTAGAGCCTTGTTCTCATAACTAACCCTGAGCAGCTGTCCGGGAAAGCACTGGATAAGCCCTGTGTGCAAGAAGAGGTCTATGATGCTGTCACACACACACACACACACACACACACACACACACACACACACACAGAGACAGAGAGAGAGACAGAGAGAGAGACAGAGAGAGAGACAGAGAGAGAGACAGAGAGACAGAGAGAGAGACAGAGAGAGAGACAGAGAGAGACAGAGACAGAGAGAGAGATAGAGAGAGAGACAGAGAGAGAGACAGAGAGACAGAGAGAGAGACAAAGAACCTGGGAAGAAAAGATCAAGGCAAGAGTTGTGACTCCAGGTGGTGGTGCATGCCTTTAATCCCAGCACTCCAGAAGCAGAGGCAGGCAGATCTCTGAGTTCAAAGCCAGCCTGGTCTATGGAGTGAGTTCCAGGACAGCCAGGGCTACACACAGAAACCATCTCTAAAAACAAAACAAAACAAACAAGCAAAAAAAGAACAACGTGACTCAAGTCCTCCACACCCTCTTTTCTTACTTAAAGACTTAAAGTTGACTCCTGAGGCCACAGGCCTTCCACTGAGCTCACCCTGGAGAGATTGTCCAACCAGAAACAGGAAGCCAGAGAAGCACAAGGAGTCACAGCAAGCCTGTAGGAAGATGACTTTCTGGACAAATTATCACCTCATTGGCTTTTTCTTTCCCAACAGCACTGGGGATTGAACCCAGGAATCACTCATCCTAGGTACTCTACCACTGAGTTAGATGTGTAGGCCCCAGGCCTGCCTACCAAAATGTCTTGTTTCAGACATTAGACTTCATCAGCTACTTCTCCTCCTCATCTTCCTCCTTCTCATTTTATAATGGTTTTCCAACCCAAATGCATAAAAACTTAAAAGTTAAAAACAAACAAAAAACAGCTCACTGGTCACAGTGGCTCACACCTTTAATCCCAATACTCAGGTAGCAGAGGAAGGCAGATTTCTGTGGATCTGAGACCAGCCTGGTTGAGAAGCAAGTTCCAGGTCAGCCACGAATACATACTGAGACATTATCTAAAACTTTTTTTTTCTTGCTGTTATATACAGAGAAATATTTCCATGGTCTAGGATAGGAGGTCGGTAGGCACAATTACACACAACTATCATACGAGTATTCTGCTTGTGCACATGAGATGACAACTTGTAATCAGCTTCTCATTGTCACCTGGTCACACACCTTTTTACACTTATGTATTTGTGTGTGTGTGTGTGTGTGTGTGTGTAAACATGGTGTGCACATGCACACAATTTCATGGGGAGGTCAGAAAGCAAGATATATAGGAGATGGTTCACTCTCTTCCCACCATGTCTATGGGAGTCAGACTCAGGTGATCAGCTCTGGCTGGCCTAGAACTCAGGGTGGCCTTGAACTTGACTAGGGTGGCCTTGTAAACTAGAGTGGTCTTGAGCTTGAACTCATCGAGATCCCCCTGCCTCTGCCTCCCAAGTGCTAGAATTAAAAGTGTACACTGGCACACCTGGATTTTGTCCTGTGGAATCACACTTTTCCTCAAAGCTCCCTGTGTCTTTGTTTCCTAGCGTCTGAAACGGTGTAATAATCCCTACCCTTTCCACAAGTTTCTTAGGAGTCAAAGTGTGCTTAAATGATTTAGAAAATGTGAAGTTAGACCACACCTGCATCAAATATTCTTGTTCCCACTAAAACCAGGAATTGAGACCCAATCTCCCAGATGCACAGGTCAGGAAGCACTCACTTTTGAACTGAGGTCACACACTCAGTTTTCTTGTTCCTGAGCTAACTACCCACTGGTGCTTACATGCAGGATCCAGGGCTGGGGCAGTGCCAGGGTCAGACATGGGTCGTGGAGAGGCAGCTGGGCCCACTGGACTTACAGGCATCACTGAAGGAACTTGAGAGGGAAGAGGTTTCTTAGCTCCTCCCTCTGCTACCCTTCCTCCAGTCACCTCCGAGATGATGGCAGTCAAAGGCACCCTGGCCTTCAGCTCCTTTCAGCCTCTCCCTCAGCGTCTGTCTCCTTTTGTTCCCCGGCCCTCACTCCTGTGCCACACTGTCTCTTGGGCCCTTTGCTCATCGCTGGTCCCATTGATTGAAAGTTTCTTTCAGGATCTCCAAGGAGTCGAAGGAAAAATGATCCGCCAGCCTATTGATTCTTCATTAGAATTACATTTTCACGTGTGCTAAATTGGTTTTAAAAGCTTTTTTCTGTTGTTATTGTCTTGTCAGACCCTGCGGTCCAGGGCAAACCAAGTTTAAACGTTGTGGCTTCTTAGGGAGAAAAAAATCACCAGCTCTGGGTCTGTGATTACCTACCTTTCTGCCTTACGGTTGTCAAATCATGACAACTGTGATTTGGTTTAAGTGTCTTTAGGAAAAGGGCCTCCTAAGGGGAGGTTGCCCAGGTCAGCCTGAGGCTGGCTGGTAGGGGCTCTGAAGCCCCGAAGGAAAGATACTAGAGCAGGGGTTTTTTTTTTCTTCCTGAAATTAAATTTAGTAGTATAACTTGGAATAATTACTTCTGGGACAAGAGGGAAAGTACAAATTTTAAGAAGGATTTTTCTGTTATCCTGCTTCCCTTTCAGATGGAAGAGGAGAAATGGGGAAAACACTTTTCCTTCTCCTTAAATCGGGGTGTATGTGTGTGTGTGTGTGTGTGTGTGTGTGTGTGTGTGTGTTTCTAAGTTTTTTTGTGGGAAGGCTGTCTTGCTTTGAGTCAGGGCAAAAGCCCAGTTACAAGAACTTTGGTCATCTCATACTCTGGGCTGTCCAGGGAGGAAAGAAGAGAAAGGGGAGGAGAAAGTCTGAGACACGACTAAATAAGAAGGGAGGCTAACCCTCGGGAGTGATCAGGGACAGGGAATAAACAGGGATGGACCCGCAAAGAAATGGAAAGAAAGAAGGACAGGAGGGAGGGAGGGAGAGAAGGAAAACAAGAGAAAAAAGAAGGAAATGGGGTGGAGATAGAAAGAAAAATGTACAAAAGAAGGGAAAGAGGAGGAAAGAGAAAAAGAGAGAAAGATCAAGGCAGGCAGAGGAGTAAGCCCCAGGGACTCCCAGCCTAGGCAGCCTGCCCTGCCCCCAGCCAACCCCCCTTTTCCTGGCCTGGCAACTGGCAGCGTTGGAGTGGGCACAGGCTTCGATGGAGCTGAGGCAGGAAAGCGGAATGTCTCCGTGATGTGTTTATCCCCTAATCAGTTCATTAGTTATAAACAACATGACATTAGAAGTTAGGAGGCAGTTGATATTAATTTTTATTTAACTAGTTGATGTTTAATCCGTCACGCCAGGCTGGGTAGCAGCGAGAAAGATCTTCCTGACACAAAACCAGTTAGAACTTCATAAGGCGCAATCAGTGTCCGTGCCTTGAAACAAACAAGAGAGACAGAGACATACATACACAGAGAGGAGAGAGAGAGACAGAGAGAGACAGAAGCAAACCGCCAGAGGCTGAGAGAACCTGGCGGGCAGGGAAAGACTAACTCAAGGCTAGGACTGGGGAAAAATAAGCTAGGAAGACCAAGAATGGGAAGAGGATTGCTGTGCACGGGGCTGGCATGCCCAGTGTCGGGGCGAGTAGGACAAGAGCAGCCCTAGGAACAGCAGCAGGGGCCTTGGTAAGCCTGGCCGCAGCCGTCACCAACGCCTCTCAGCCGGGAATGCTCCCGTGTCTAGCAGCCTGGCGGGAGGCCAGAGGCTAACGTGCCAGTCAGACGGGGTCCCAGCTCCTAGGTTTTGAGGGCGATGACCTTCTCTTTCCCTGCTTCAGGAAAAGCAGGCCAGGCAAGAAAGCAGGAGGGGTGGTGGTGGTGGGGTGAGTAAGGGGTTTAACAAAGTTTGCAGCGGTCAGAAGCCAGAGCAGGGTGTGCTTACGTGCGGACTCTGGGGTGCGGACAGTGACTGAGAGGGGGAAGTGAGTTATCGTCCCGGGGGTCTGCAGGCCTGAGAGGGCTCTCCCTGAGTTCGCCCTGTGTCTTCCGAACATTCCAGCAAGCGAGGCTTGGGGCGGGGATCTGGCTGTGTGGCTTCTGGGTTCCTGGTGTGATTGTACGTGCCGATGGCTGAGGTTCCGGGCTAAGTCTGGGTTAAGCTCCCCCCACCCCCACCCCCACCTTCGCTCCCCACAAGCGCTGGGCTTTTTCCACCTTCTCTGCGGGCATTGGCTGGGTCACGGCCCCTGCTCAAGCAGGCGTGGGGGACCGGGGCTGTAGTTTTCCGCTGTCCGGCGGCGGGACAGTTTGGAGGGACAGAGTCATCCTCGTGGCGGGCAGACTCGAGCCGATCGCCTCCCCGCTTGCATGTTAATCTGCTTCCACGGCGAAAAGGAAATCGCTGAAATTCCGAAGAAAATTGCCTCTCGCCAACGGTTAATAGTTAACTCAGACAGGAAAGTTCCCAGAGAAGGGTGAAGCCCGGGCAGGAGGCGCAAAGGAGGCTCCTGGGAGGCGCCCAGGGAGGCCCGCAGCCCGCGCCTTGCCCCTAGCTGGCCCAGCTCCGCCCTGCGCCTCTCCCCTCCTCCGGCGGCGGCGCGTCCCGCACCCCATAATTAGCATCGTTTAGTTCACCAACCCTTCCTGGGAGAAATCTGTTCCCTCGTTCCGGGGCTCGGTTCAGCACCTGATTCCGCCGAGTGAGGCGAATAAATCACCGTGGCGGCGGGGGAGCCGGACCCGAGCCCGCCAGACGGGGGCCCCTGGGAGAAGGAAGAAGTGAGAAAAGGGCGGAGGGGCCAGGAAGATAATGCGGGGAGACCTGGCAACCTTCGTCCAGGGACAGCCAGGGGTCCAGGAAGGGAAGTCCAAAGAAAGAGAGGGACCCAGAAGGAGAGAAGAGACTGAAACAGAATAGGAAAATAAAGACAGGCGATAAAAGAGAGGCAGAAAGAGAGAAAGAAAAGCGAAGGGAAAAGAGAGGGACAGGGGAGAGAGAAACGAAGTCAGGGAAGACGCGCTAGGAAGATGGAGAGGAAGAGGGAAGAAAATAAAGAAAAGTGAAAGAGCAGATGCTTTTGCGGCTAGCCATGGCAGTCAGTGCGTGCCAGGTGGCGGTCAGGGTTGGAGCAGTGGCCACTGACTGAGGAGGCCACAGCGGGGAGCTCGGTGTGTGCCCTGGGGGCTCCAGGCCGGGTCCCACACGGAACTGGACACACACAGAAGTGTGTGTGTGTGTGTGTGTGTGTGTGTAAAATGACATTCTGAGTCCATGGTAAGTGAGGGAGACCTATGTAGATAACAACACAGGGCTCTTTTTAGGAGTTGAATTGGGTACCCAGCCTGCGTGGGGCAGGGACCGCGTGGGAGCAGAGGACCTTTAGCTCAGACCCGCTGCACCCCCGCAGCTCGTACCCTTAGCTCTTCAGCAGGCCCTGGGAGAATTTCCCTGTCATGGATCTGGAGCTCCTAGGAAAGAGAGACGGGCCACAGCTGTGAGGAAAAGGGGAA
>CABHPQ010164060.1:0-62749 GCA_902168405.1 Peromyscus aztecus
TTATGGGATGGAACTGGAATCCAGGCGCCATCTGCGCATGCATCAAAACCCTACTGACAAGACTTTATGAAATGCTGTTACTCAGCGGCCCTGTCCAATAATTAATGCATTTTCTATGCTAGTGTTTGTCCACGTATATAGAAAATTGTCTCTCTTATTCCATATCTGCATCTGCCAACTTACTGAGGACAGGGACCCTGTCTGACTGGTCTAAGATCCTCAGTGTTGGACATATTGTCCCACACCCAGAAAGCAGCAAGATGTGACAGTGGTCTGGCTGCGATAGAATAGATTATCTTTTACTCATTAGATTGGTATAGTTTGTTGACTAAAAAACTGGCTGGAAAGAAAGGTACAAAGACAGACTAGAGGAGGGGGAAGTGAGAAGATGGGGAAGAACAGAGACTGACTAGGGTTGAGCAGAAACCCTGCTAGGAGGTTGACAGTGGCCAGGTCTCCCTGACGCAGGCCTGGGTGGGCAGGTGACTGGCCTCTCCAGACGTGGCTTTCCGCCCTTTCTTTACTCACCAGTTGCTTTTCCAGGTATGGCGGACATGTGGGTCATGGATGCCATGCTTATCAGCCTGCTCATCAAGGAAGTCAAACATGTACTTGATGGCTAAGGGCAGAGCAGAGCCACGGTGGGCTGTACTGAAGATGGTCTCAAAGAGGTCATCCACGAACTTCTGCAGTGTGCCCTGGGGATGGGGACAGACACATTTAGATCCAGCCCAGCCTAGGCAGCTCTGAGGAGGAGTTTGAAAAGCTACCTTGGGGACAGGGCAAAGTCAATGCTCTGCTTCCCTTCCCTGCTAACCATGACACTGGGGGACACCGTGCACCAGACCTTCTCCCTGCCAGTTGTACCTTTCCTCTGTGCACAGAACACAGAAGACAGATGACAGAGAGAAACCACCTTCCTCTGTCAGCTACAGGGTTTGGCTACACACCTCTGCCAGTACCATTGTATCACTTTTGAAAATACTAATGAGCATGCTTGGTCAGAGCTGACAAGTACAACCTGCTGGTTCTGTTTGGCCACTACCCACCCTGGCTAATAATCAACCGGGTCCACAGAGAGACCAGAGAATCCAGACTCTGAAGAGAAAGGCTAGGATTGTAGGCATGGAATAATCCCCAGCATCAGGATTAGAAATGGTATCAGCAAAGCTAGGGATACAGCCCCAGTTTCTAGCCTTAGCGATGGTGAGAGAATGGGAATACATGTAGCAAGTGTCTGCAGCTGAGAAAAGGTGCTTAAGGAGGGTGGGAATAAAGCTTCAGATTGTGTGCTCATGTCTTCTTAGATCTGCCTGGAGTGACAGGTTGAGTAGAATCCTGCAACTCAATCCTAAGGCACCCCAGGCTCATGACAGTGCCTGATACCAGAAGACAACAAAAAGGGCTGGTGCACACTTAGCAACTGTGCTAGCAATTATGTGTATGTGTGGTGTGTGGGCATGCGTGTGTACAGGTGTATGTGCACATGTGTGTACATATACGGAAGCCAGAGGGCAACCTCAAAGTGTCTTCCTAGATCCTTCTCCAGAGTTTTTGAGGATTTTTGCTGAATCTGGAGCTTGTGATTTGGCTAAACTGACTGGCCAGCAAACCCCAGGCAGTCTCCTTTCTCAGCTTCCCCAGCATGAGCAAGGCACAGTGCACGGCTTTTTTTTTTTTTTTCTTTTCTTTTTTTAAATGAGGACTTGAGCCTATCAAACTTGGGTTCTCATGCTTGTCTAATGAGCTCTTTACCAACTGAGCCACCACTCAGCCCTCAGCCCCCAGTTTTTTCATGGCAGATGAAGGCCCTTCCTGTGACCACACATTCCCTGCGCACTGCTCTCATGTCCCATACCTTCGTGGCCAATAGTCGTGTCAGGTAGATTTCAGACACCATCTTGCTCCCCCGATCGCCCTCCTTTTGGTCTCCATGCTCATGATTCTTCACCAGGTGCCACAGCTTGACTCCACTTTCCAGGTCAGGGGTGATCATGGGTGTTCGGGAACGGAGGCTATCAGGGCTGCCTGTGTACCGGATCATGTTTTCTGCCAATACAAAGAACACAGCCCAGTACATGTGAGTCTGTATCATCCTGTACTCAGCAACTCACAGCATGCTTCTCTCCCCAGCCACGGCCACTACTGTCTGATCCCTCCTGGCACTGGCTCGTGCTGTTACCTTGCCTCCATGTGGCACATTCCCTGAAATGCTAACGTCTTTCCTGCCACCTCCAGGAATTATCTGTAGCGAATTCCACCCACTTGGGCCGCCCTCCCCCTGTACTTGGCATTGAGTCAACCCTTAATTATTCAATTTGTAGAAATATAAGCTTGTACTTCTCTTATACTTTTCCTTGTGCATGCTTTCAAGTCCTCTAGCATGTGTGGCCAATTAAACGCACATGTAAGAGCAGGTAGCTTGTCTCCCTTAATGAATCTTGGTCAGGTGAGGGCTCACCAGAGTATCTGTTTGCCTTTGTTCCCCTCTGGCCTGGGCCACTTCTTCTAACTTACTTGTTGAACCTCCTTCCTATATTTTGAGTTGTGGTAAATGGTAAACTGTTTGGTTAAATGGGAACTAGACAGGTAGAGGGTGATGTCCCACTATGCCCATGTGTAGCCTACATGTTCACCTCTTTATCATTCACAGTACCTTGTGACGTTTGTCTTCTTTTTTTCTAATCCCTGATTTACAACAATAATGTCACTGCTTAAGGTGGTCAGGTGTCCTCCAGCACATAAGTGACAGAGCAGGTCATCTATGGAACTTCTACCTTATATTCAGAGCGCTTTTCCCTCCTTCCCTTTCACACCTCTGCATAATAATGGTGTGACCGTTACCAATTGTTTAACCTTTGTGCTGCTGAGTTATAACTTACCAATGTAAATAATAGAGGGAAATAATAATTATTTAATTCACTAGATTATTGTGAACTTGATGTGAGATGATGGGAGAAGGTAAGACTTACAGACTATATGACCTCATGAAGATTAGGTTCTCTGTCTCTCTCTCTGTCTCTCTCTCTCTCTCTCTCTCTCTCTCTCTCTCTGTGTGTGTGTGTGTGTGTGTGTGTGTGTGTGTGTATGTGTGTATGCATGTATGTGTATGTGTATCTATGGTGAGCATGCATGTATGTATATGCATGTATGTATATATGGAGGTCAGAGGTCAACCTTGGTGTCATTTCATAGGTGCCATCTCTCTTGATTTTTGAGACAGATAATCTCACTGGCTGGGAGCTCACCATTAGGCTAAGCTGGTTAGCCAGTAAGCTCAAGGTCCCCTATCTCCACTTCCCCAGAGGTGAGATTACAAGCACACACCACCAGGCCTGGCATTTTTACGTGGGTTTTGGGGATCATCTTAGAACCCCAGGCTTACATGACAAACCCTTTACTAATTCAGTCCTAAGTTTCTTTTTGTCTGCAGACAAAGTACATGTTTATGTCTCAGAGCTAGTGATTGGAACCAGTTACCTCTGTCCCAACCTGGCTTTCCTCTCCAATGGTCAGCTGACCAGATCCTCTACCCAAGCCAATGAGGTCTGTTGACAACATCTGCTCACCTACCTCCCACCCCTCACACCTGGTGAGATCTTACCATATTTACTTGCTGAAGTCCTGGAGACTGTGGAGTTGTTCACTGCATTATAGGCTGTCACTTGCTTGGACACTAAAGCCACCACAGAACCATCCGGCACCTACAGGGTAAAGGCTTCTAAGGGCCTGGGCATGGAAATGCTTCCCACCCATTCCAGGAAATAAGGACAAATTAGGATTATTTGGGGAAATGGGGGACAATTAGCACCTTGCTGGGAACTTGGGATTTGGAGACTACTCTTTTTCCTTTTGATAAGACAAGACTAAGACCTTAGTACTAGCTGCTTTATGGCTTCTGTATGGAGCAAGTTCTGGTAGGAGCTCCTTGCTCGCTTTTCCCTCCCTAGGCTTTCTGGAGATCATCCAGCCTTAAATGCTCAGGAGGCCTTCTAAGCAAGGGTCCTTGGGGAATTTGCCTCCAAGAAGCATGCATGTCACCATCCTATCTCCAGAGAGGCTAGGCATCTCTGACTGGGTGACATCAGCTTCCCTTGGGTCATCAAGGATTGCTGGTGAAGAATTCACTGGGGACTTGGCATCCAACCTTGAGTGGCTAAAATTTACCACCTACTTGGCCAGCTCCTGACTTTTGTGGTCAGCTCACCTGGTAGTGGGCTATTGTGTTGAGTCTCTTCCAGTCATTCTCAATCTTGGTGGTGAGATCTTCATCCTGTAGGATCATCCTTGCCCCGCTTCCTTGTCTCCACTCTGCAGGGAGAGCAGTGGCAATTTAGAAAGGCCCTGTGGTCCTTCCTGGGAGCATCCTGTGTGCTCCATAGAAGTATCACATTCTTCCATATCTCCAGAACACATTCAGACAGACTAGTGCAAGCGCAGGTCCCTCAGGAGGATGAGTTTGAACGAGGGCCTGAGCACTAGTTCTGGTCCTAATTTAATGAATTAAGTCAAAAGAAAGGGGGCGGGGCTCATAACAGCACCCGCCCTCCCCTGCACCTGTTTGCTGTGAGCGTTCACAACATCAGGACATGCTATGCAGTGTCCATGGGATGAATGAACTAGGAACTCAACAGAACACAAAGTGCTCAGCAAAGTGTCGGCAAACGCACGTGGCACCGTCACGGCAGCTCCACTCGCTGGCTGTACTGGAAAGTCCCTGCGCTGATGAAACCCATGTTGCAAGTAGTCACTCACTATTGCCCTTCACCTTTTCCCAGTGGTATCCCTTATGGGAAGAGGTGGGGCACCCTTGGAAGAAGACTGGGTAAAAAAAAAATGTGTGGACCATTCTTACAACCCCCAAACTCCAATCTCCACAAAACTGATGTGGATAATATCTGTCTTGGAATCTAGACAGCACTTAATTATTTTAATATACATACATACATACATACATACATACATATGCTGTGGGAATGTTCTGTATGGCAAATGTGTTGCTAATAAAAACTGATTGGCCAGTGGCTAGGCAGGAAGTGTAGGCGGGACTAACAGAGAATTAAAAGAACAGGAAGGCAGAGGGAGTCTCTGCCAGCCACCGCCAGGACAAGCAGCATGTAAAGATGCCGGTAAGCCACGAGCCATGTGGCAAGGTATAGATTTATGGAAATGGATTAATTTAAGATGTAAGGACAGTTAGCAAGAAGCCTGCCACGGCCATACAGTTTGTAAGCAATATAAGTCTCTGTGTTTACTTGGTTGGGTCTGAGCAGCTGTGGGACTGGCAGGTGAAAGAGATTTATCCTGACCGTGGGCCAGGCAGGAAAACTCTAGCTACATACATATATACAAAATCCTTACCTCCCTGTCCCCCATTCCAGTATCTACACCCCAGGGCCTTGCTGATGGATCACACAAAGGGAAGGAACTAAGATCTTGCTTCTCATCAGCTGAAAACCTCTGTCCTATTTAGCACAGATCACACGTGGAAGGAGGAGGACACATTACGATCTTGAAAAACACACGTAGACATATATGTGCATGGCAGCTCTCCTACAAGTGCTCACAAATGTGTGTGTGCACACACCCAAAAGGAATTACAGTCTCTTAAGACCAGAAGCTGCTGGTCTGGCTTCCAGGCAGCCCAGACAGTGCTTCCTGACTCACAGCTGTTGGTGCTCCCGAGCTGTGCGGAGCACACTGGGCTTGCTCAGAGTGCACGTAGATAGATGCGGGCATCCCTTGCATCACACTGCCTGCCTGGCCTGCCTGAGTTTTTCTCTATGGGCCCCAGAGACTCATGTGTTTCCCTCCTGCCAAGGTCAGGCTGTGCCTCCCCGTCCGGCCCCATTTGAGGCACAGAAGGTTCTATTTCTTCCTACATTGTGCGTGCTGTGGTTAGAACTGTGGACTCCATCAAACATGGAATCCAGGCCCAGAAGGGAAGCATCTTGCTCTGTGGGAGGAGCAGAGGGCTCCTGATATCTGAGCCCAGCTTTGCTTTACCAGGGCATCCCTCATGTCCGGCTTAGCACCATGCTAAGACTCAAAGCGATGGTTCAAGTACAGCCTGCTTGCTCACTGGCATGGAGAAGTTGCTAGAGATGCCTGCCTCTGAAGCCTGTAGATGACCTTGGTGAAATCGCTCTTGGTGATTAGGACCTGGGGCTGGAAGGTGGATGTGCAGGAGGGAAGTGCTCTTTGAAACACTTGATGGCCCATGTTTCCATCTGTCATTGGGCTGCCCTGTTTCTTTCTGCTTTGCTTTTTAATTTCCCCATGTTTCTTCATGCTCTCATGCCAGAGGAAGAGGAATCTTTATACTGGTCAAGCTGCTGATTCTCAGTGCAGTGGACCCCAGTAAAGACCAGCTGGGCTGAGGAACGTGGCCATAAGTGTCTTCTGCTTGCATGGTGAATGATGCCTGATGGAGTCAGAAGCTGTATGAATGGCATGAGGACACACAAGGGAAACTTCAAGGGACACCGCAGAAGGTGGTCAGCATTCTGCACTTTGGCCTATCAGCTGGGCTGGAGAAGGTGCTTTCTAAAGCCCAGCTCCCAGCCCTCAAGCGCACTGGGACCCTTTCCAGTAGAGCTACAGCAGTCTCAGTGGCATCTGAGCAATGACAACAAGCTACCGACTCTGGGCCCCCCATGCAGAATTTCCATTGCAAAACTCCCTCTGAAGTTGTGCAATGCACAGCCTCTCCAGACATACTTAGCAGCCATGGTTGTGAGTCTTGTCCAGTAATTATGTAAGCAAATGGAGTCAGTCTGTTTCCATGCCCCCATTCAAAGAAGTAGGTCAGAAAAAGGCCGTGTCTCCCCAGGGGCACAGACTGTCCTTGGAGTAAGAAATTGATGAGGCTAGATGCCTACCAGCAGGACTCGCATGGTGCACAGGACACACTTGACAAATATTCATTCAATGAACGAAGAAACAAGCACATGAAGAAAGGGCACTTGTGACTTGGTAATGATTGCCTGTTCTACAATCAGTAAAGAGAGGACCTCACATTTGTATGTGTCCATCCACAGCAGATGGACAGTGAGCGACAGTTGGAGATGAGCCGTGAACTGCCACTAGCAACCTGGGAGAAAGGATTATGGGAACTGAGAAATGTGACCTGGTCTTTGATTTTATTGTCCTATATTCCACCAATATTATAACTAGGAAAATGAAAAACAGGTCAGTTCAGGAAGCCAGACACAGAGGCCGTCATGCCAGGCCACTTTTCAGTGTACTGGCCAGTTGAGTTCACACCCAGGGGTCTTCGATACTCCCCCTTTGGGGGTCACTCAATGTCCACAGAAGGAGTCCCTGTGCTCTGGGCATTCTCAGTGCAGAGGATGGGTGTGGACACAACTCAGGTACTGCCACCGCAGGCCAGCCGTGTGCTGGGAGGAGGGAGGGAAAGGAAGGGATGGGCTTGTACCCTCATCTGTGGCCAGGCTGATGCTGGCATGTGGCTGTCTTGACTAAACCTCCCACTTGGAGCTTTGGGGATCTGACAGGTCACTGGCTGTTTTCCTTGGGCCCGGAGCCTCCTTTTCCACAATGTCCTGCCATACTGATGGGATGGCCACATGTTTTCCCCACAGCCAAGACACTGGCCAGGATGCTGGGCAGAGGCAGGCAAGACACACACTTACCACTGATGCCAATGCTTGGCCACAGGGTCTATGGCTACAGGAAGAGCCTCTGGGCTGCCCAGTCTTACCGTCCCCAACCCAGCCCCACACTTAGGCAGGTGTATCTGTGTGTACCTGGGAGGTGACTACTATTGTCTTTTGTCTCAAACAGTTAGGGATGTCTCCTTAAATACCAATATAAGGACTGTAAGATGGAATTAAGGGCACTTAGCCTTGCTTTCAGAACCCTTAAGCCTGTTATTTTTGTTACTTCTTACACAGAAAAATTGCTATGTGCTTTTAACCTAAACGATCAGAAAGATTTTTTTTTTTTAAAAAAGAATGAAGTTCTGTGCCATCCCAATCTACTGTTGATCAAAGAAAACCTGGGGGCTGGGTAGCTGCTGTTGGAAATTCCATTCCTGAGGCCTCTGACAAGGAAGCAATGGCCACCAACTGGCCACAGAGCTGATCTCTGGGTGGAGAGGAGTGTGGGAGTACAACTGGAAGGCACCCCTGAATTCCCAGGCAGACTTGGCCAGGGTCTCCACATTGACCCCACTGGAGAGCTCCATTTCCATTGCATGTCTACACTGACCAACCTTCCATGCTGTCCTAGAACCTTCCAGAGGCTGGCTCTGGCTTCTGACTTCCCACCCGTATACTGTTCCACATGCCCTATGCCCACCATGTTGAAAACCCAGATTCTGAAGACCCAGAGCTCCACTGTCAATCATTCATCTGGACTCTCACTGCCCGCCTCATTCATTCATTCGTTCATTCACTCAGTCACCTCTTCACCAAATAAATATTGAAGATTTCCTGTGCATTTGGTATGCCTCCGGAAAATCTAACTGTGGACTTGGGCTCAGCCTTCTGGATGTTCTTGTCCTACTTCA
Organism: Peromyscus aztecus; assembly: GCA_902168405.1. NCBI lineage: Eukaryota > Metazoa > Chordata > Mammalia > Rodentia > Cricetidae > Peromyscus > Peromyscus aztecus. Next base: position 8,534 of record CABHPQ010164060.1, read on the forward strand.
TGAGCTTGCTCTGATAGTGTGAGCCACTGAGCTCTAGGGAAGAAGGCAGGCACCAAGGAGAGGCCGAATCAAGCCAAAGCCAGTTGCTCTCCCCGTCCTATGAGCAGCCAGTGCTCCTGATCTGCAACCTGGGTTCAGAAACCCTTACCGCATCCAGGAGTCACAAACCTAAGATGAACTTGGAAGGCAGAGTAGGCCTTCCATCATGCTGCATGCACCACTGTCTGTATCAGCCCAGGAGGCTCCTGGGAGGGGCCACTCCTTATTTTGTGCTCATGTTATTGCATGTTCAACATTAGGTGTTTAAAAATGCAGAGAAGGGAAAGAGCTTAGGTCTTCAAATCCCTAGTTCTATGCTCTTTGCACCAAATGAGTGTCTACTACAACCTATGATAACCAGTCTTAAAAATACCCTTGGACTGGCGAGATGGCTCAGCAGGTAAGGTGCTTGCCGCCAAGCCTAAAAACCTGAGTTCAATCCCCAGGACACACACTGTGGAAGGAGAGAAGTGAGTCCTTTGAGTGTAAGTCCTCTAACATCCATATGTGTGATGTAGAACCCATGTGCTTCCCAACACCACCACATGTACACAAAATAAATAAAATGTCATAAAAATTAGATAAAAACCTTTCTCTGTGTGTCCCTGTTTTGCTCTGTATGAGGTGACCATGTCAGGATAGCCAAGGGACAGTGTGACAAGTCAGCCCATGGCAGTGTTCTGGGTGGATGCTGAGACAGATGGGGCTGCCCTAAAAGCCATTAAGGGTAGGGGAACTCTACCAGGCACTGAATGAGGTGCCAAGCTCCGTGAATGACATGAACCTGGGGTCCGGGTAACTCCTGACAATACTTCTGCAGATGAGGACACCGAGCATACCATCCGGAAGAGGTGTCTGATGTGACTAACATGTTGGTATGGCAAACATGGGAAGTCTCAGAGGTCCACTCTCGCCATACTACGTCTGCTGTTGGTCTGGGGGTCTGGGCAGTGCAGTGCAGGACAGAGGACAGAAGTGAGCAAGACCCTTGTCATTACTGAGCTCCCCAAGGGGGCTGGATGGAGAAAGGAAGGAGCAGAGTGTGAGGAGAGCCAGGTAGAAAGGGCTGCCCCAGCCAGACTGTGAAGGATAGTATGCCTCTTCCTAGCTAACAAGGGCTGGATATTCTGGTCCAGTGTGGCCCTTGTGTGACCCTCACGAATCCGTAAGTATGAACGAGAAGGTCGGAGTAAAAGGCTCGAGGGACTTTGGCTATCGGAAGATGCCCACAAGATCCAGCAGGCCAGGCTGTATGTGAGGCTGAGCTGAAGGCTGTGGGTTGGGGAAAAGGTAAGGGCTGAGGCCAGTCTTGGAGCAATTCGAGCGGAGAGACCTCCCCCCAAAAGGCTACTTTTCTTCAAGACAGAAACATGAGGGGTTGGCAAAGACAGAAAGGGGACAGGGCACTGATGAAGGGAGTGTTCAGGACATGGGCCAGAAGCACTTGGAGCTGTTGATGGAAGGTGGGAATGGTGTGTATACACATCTGTAAGGAGGTGTGTGGTTGGCAGTGGAGATCCAGGCTCAGAGTGGAGAAGGCATCACCTGACCTGGAAGGGGACACTTCCTCTAAGAGAGTGCCTAGTCAGATGCTCTACTGAGGGGTAAACAGCGCCCACAGTACCTCAGCAGTTCCAGCCCTGTCCAGCATTGTCTACAGGTAGGCTCTCACAGGTATGTGTGTGTGTGTGTGTGTGTGTGTATATATATATATATACACACACACACACACACACACACACACACACACACACACACACACATACACGGGAGGGGGAGAAATGGAGAGACAGACAGAGATAGAGGTAGAGAGGCAGAGAGAAAGAGAGAAAGAGTGGGGAGCCATAGCAGTATAGCTCATTTCCTCATTTATTCTAGGCAGGGGATGCTTCATACTTTGTGACAGCCCAGAGCCCAGCTCTCCTGTCTATGGTCACTCTCGGGCGGTCTTGTCCCAGGAGGCTTCCAAAGGGCTGATGCTGACAGGCAGAGTGAGAAGGAGGTTGCATCAGGAAAGCCAGAGCCTAGAAGCCCCACTTTCCAACAGGTACCTCTTCTTCCACCCCCTTGGGCCCTGTGGCAGGCTCTCCCCAGAAGTCCACTCTGTCCCATCACATAGAACCCACGGGAGACTGGAAGAGGAACAAGTTTCTCTTGTGCACACCTGTGAGCAGATGAGGCCCTGACTCTCTCCATACTCACTACCCTGAAGGATCTGAGACAGAGACCACAAGCAACTGGAAAAGCTGTGACAGGGTAGTGGGTATGGAGTGAGTGCTTAAGAGGTTAGAAATTTAGTACTTAGTACTGTAGGACTGTAATCCTAGCTACACATGAGGTCAAGGCAGGAGAATTAGAAGTTCAAAAGTGCCTGGGTCAGCCTGGGCAACTTAGTGGAGACTCTGTCTCAAAGTAAAAAGTAAAAAGAGGTCTGGGAATATAGCTCAGTGGTAGAGTGTCTAGCATGCACAAGGTCCCACGTTCAATCCCCAGACCTTTGAAAAAACACAAGAAAGAGTAAGAAAACTGACCCTGGTGTGGGGGATGCGACCATCTAAAACTATTTTGTTAAAAAGAAGACATCATGATAGCAAGTTCTCAAGTAGAACAGGACTGAACTATGAAATTTAGGGCTTAAGAGGAGTAATTTCAAAAATAGAAATGCAACCTAGGCCTTATAGACCTGCCCTGGCTAGTCACGTGAGGGGCAGAGGAGAACCTAGCCACAGCTCAGTGGACTTTAGAGCTCAGCGTCTTATGTGTGTTAGACAAGCACTATACCACCGACTGAGCTACACTGACAGCTCTCTCGTTTTCATTTTATACTCAGAGTTAAGGTCTAACAAGATGCCCAGGCTAGCCTTGAACTCAATCTGTAGTGTGGCCATATCTGCCTTGAACTTGGGTCCTGCATCAGCCTCCTCCACAACTGGGATCACAAGGCTGCACCACCAACTCAAGTTCTGGTGGATAGTCTCTGACAGTCTGGCTCCAGACCGTGTGCTGGGTCAAAACAGAATTAACAGGCAGGTGGTGGCCATGGGGCAGAAGGAAGGTGACCCTGGCATTCATATGCACGTATCAAGAGAAAATTGTAGGCAGAGACCTCTCTCACCGCAGCTCTGCCCACAGGCCCATGCCCTGCTCCAGGCACCAGGGACAGAGGACAGACTCACTCACAATCCAATTTGTTGTACTTCCACCTTCCAGGGAGGGCGGGTTACGAAGTAAAAAAAGAAGAAATCCCATTATCTTTATCTGTCCTTCCCATCGTTCAGCAGAAAATGCAAACAGGGGAGAGACAGCTGCCATGAACTCTTTATATTTCACCCAGAAGAGGATGTATCTTTTATTGCATACAGGGATTTCTTATTTGAAAAAAAAATCTATCTTTCAGAATGACCTCAGTGGCAAGACAGAGGTGGGTTGTTAGATATCCAGGGCTATTGACAGAGCGTTGGCTTAAATCAGAGGAATGGCTGGAGGTCACAGGCAGTAGCAGAGGGAGAAGAAAGGCCTGTGGAGGAGACCAGGGAAGAAAATGGGTCTTCTCTCCACCTCCCCGTTGTGAGACATGGGCCTAACTAAGCACTGTGCCTCTCTGAGCTGCCGACTCCCCACTTGTGCTAGGAAGCCGAAGGTTAACATTTTTATTCCCTCTGGCGGGTAGAAGGAGGTGTCAAGAAGCATTCCTTATCTCAGAGGGGAAAATGCCCTGTCTGCCCCTGATGCTATGCTTGGCCTTGGTGAGCTTCTCCTAGTCTCCGGGCCACCACTCCTGGCAGCGAGCTTACAACAGGTGTGCTCTGAAAATGGACGAGGCAAGCAGGTCCCTGGCCAGGTTCTCCAGGGTAGCCACGGCTATGCACTGATGGGGCCAGCTCATACATGCAGAGTGAAGTGCTTGGAGAACCCTGCACTCCTAAAGCCTCTGTCAGTGACTCTCTTTCCTTCCATACATCCAACAGTCCGTAGTCCAGGCAGACCCTGTGTCCTTCGCTTTGGCTCCTGTGATGATGATGGTGAAATTTATGTGACAACTTGGCAGGGCCTAGTACCAAGACACTTGGCAAAACATTATTCGACCTATTTATGTGAGGTACGGGCATGCATATAAGATTTACATTTAAATCCAGGGACGTGGGGTAAAGCAATTACTCTCCAGAATGTGGGTGGGCTTCATCCAATCAGGTGAAGGCCCGCAGAGAGCAAAGAGCTGGCCATCCATGAGCCAGAGGGAATTCTGTAGGCAGATGGCCCTAAGCTGCTCTCTGGGCCTCTAGCCTTCTGGTGCACCCTGCAGTTTGGACATGCCAGCCGCCAAAATCATATGGTCAGTTCTGTACAAGATGTCCCCCCACCGAGAGAGAGAGAGAGAGAGAGAGAGAGAGAGAGAGAGAGAGAGAGAGAGAGAGAGAGAGAGAGAGAGAGATGCCCTTCAACTTACCCTGAGTCACGCCCAGATAAGCCCATCCTAAGTAGACCATATACAAAAAAATGCATCCTGGCTTACCCCAGCTTAAACACACTAGAGCCCTTACAAACCCCACCGTTTGCTGGACCAAGTCATCTGACCACAGCCTGCTTTATCTAATGTGGTAGAACACACCACTGGCAGTGAGCAATAGAACACTGAATGGGTATGCATCATACCACTGTGCAAGTGGGGTATTGGCTCTGTTTCCCACGGAGCCCTGCCAATCACAACTGCCCACATTACTTTAACATCTGGGGCTGGACAAAGCTCATGGAGAGATGAAGGGAATGCTGGGAAAGCTCCAATCCAAGCAGCCAGGAGTAGATGTGCCGGGATGGCAGCTGCAGGCTGGACCACTGGGAAGATGAAAATACAACACATGCCAGGCAGGGGTGGGCTGGGGATGGGTTTCTTTAGGATGATAATAGAAGTGTTAGAGGGACTTCTTCCTTCGGTCATCTGGGGAGAGGAGGCAGCTTGTGCCACGCACCTTCCAGTGTGGAAGCAAGAGGCTCAAGGAGATGGAGTGGAGGGTGCTCCACTATCTTGGCTCTGTCCAGGGATGACAGGGCCTCAGTCAGTCTGTGTACCAGGTGGCCGGGTAGCCCTTGGCATAGATCGATTTGTGGTAACAATGACATTTTTTTGATACCTTGATTTAAGCTTTCAAAGCACTTTTATCTCCATGGACAAGTCACCTCACCGCCCTCTCCCCACATGGCCAGGCACAGAAATGACTTTTGGGTATCTAAGGAGGCTTCAGTTTCCATGCTTTACAAACTAGTTTTGGTCTGAAGAAAATCAGAGTTTGGGGGCTGCTCCAAACTCCTGCTTTAATTTTTTAAAAAAGGAACAGCTGGGCTGAGCAGGGAGGCCCTTGGGGAAACACAGCAGGACACCATCTCTCATGGGACATATCTTGGGTTCACACTGCTGAGACTGAGTCCTGAGTTTACACTAGCTTATGGATCCCTGTTATAACTGTCCTGCTATAGCGTAGTGTGATTCCTCTTAGGGCAACCTCAAGAGCACCGAAGTGGGAGGGGGAGTCTGCTCTAGCACCTGGGTATGAGTTACTACAGCATGTACTGAGTACTGCAGTACTGGAGACCCACTTGCTTGGAGTAAGGCGAGCTACCACAGTCAGTACTGTAGTACTGGAGACCCTTTCGCTTGGAGGGAGGTGGCCTTTGCAGGGCATCTGCAGCCTGTTGGTCAAGAGAACAGCTACCCTCTGGCAGGCCCTGGGATTAAGCCTCCCTCAGACTTCCTTCTCTCATAAAGGATGGAAGGAAATGATTTCTTTGGATGCTGGAGCCTCCATTCAAGATGGCTCCTAACTGTGGCTGTGAGACACACTATGAGAGTCATGTTACACTTCTGCACTGAAGACATACTTGATGGGTTTGCATCCTCTGATCTCTGAGGGGAGCGATTTTCCACAACTAGCCAGCGGTTTCTTCCTCTCCCACATTCAGGGTGGGAGGTCTCTAGGAAGAGACTGGTTGTACACAGCAGCCACTAGCCCCAACACAATCTCTCTAGTGTTGTACAGGAGGTACACACTTCCTCTGCTTGGAGTTTGATGTAAATTGTTGGCCCTACCCTTCCTGAACTCCATCAGGGCTGAAGCTCACACAGCCACCCACTGGCTTTTAATGTAGCAAAGAGCTATCCCCCAGAAGCAACTGAGCGCTACTTGTTCACGTGGAGTAGGATACTGCTTGGCTCCTTATGAAGCCACCCTGTTCTCAAGCACAAGACACATGCTCAGTGCTCCCTTTGCCTTCCAGCACCCATGCTCTCTACCAGCTCTTCCCAGGCCCTCACTCACTTCACAGATACTGATGCTGAGGATCTGAGCGGTGGTCCCACCCTGGGCTCATAGATAAAACAACAATACAAATAGGAGTGCTCCCTGGTTATCCCACTCAAGCCATTAGAGAGTACTCTGGAATAGTTTGAGAGAGATTGGTACCACAGCCCTCCATCCTGGAACCATTTTGTTCCCCACAGGTTCTACAGCAGGGGCCTTTGCTCCATTAATCTATGGGGCCCCTCATGGCAGCAGACATGGGTTAAATGCATACAGACATACAAGTCCACCCACTTTGAAGGACTGGTGCCCTGGGATACATCCATGGATACACACCCCCAACTCCCCTGGTGAATAGACTCTTCCATGCCCCAAGAACAAGACACCTAAAGACACCTCCCAAGAAGAGGGGCACGGGGTCCTGTACACATCTAGTCTTAAGCCCAGTGAGAGAGGACAGGGTTAAGAGGGGATATGAGACATTCAAGGAGATAACAGAATATTCTGATGCTCAGGATCTTTAGGCATCAGAAAATGGGGGGAGGTGGCAGTTGGGGTAGGAGGCTGAAAAATCACCCTGGATTTGAGCAAAATCATAGATGCCCATCTGTCTTATTCGGCTTAGCGGAAGCCAGCTTAGAGGCCAGATGGGTGCCCAGGGCTTCTGGGGGCTCTTCCCACCCCACCATGTTGCCAGGACTTCACACTATCCTCATAACCCTCCAGGATCCACAAATAGTCACAGCCAGTATCCTTAGCAGCACCTTCCCCCTCCATGGTCGAGATACCCCACATAACTTGCAGGGCATCACCCCACTGAACTCTTACTATGAAGTAGTTGCTGTAATGATCTCTACCTCATAGGAAGAATGCACAGATAGTTTAAGTACTTTGGACAAGGTCCTATAGCAAGGACCTAGGGACATCAGGCGCCACAACAATGCTCTAATTGTCCCTTTCTATCATGGTCTCTTCAGAGCCTCCTACAGAAGGCATCCCCAGTATGACATTCTGCAGAGCACTCAGGCTAAGTACAAATGGCCCTGGGTGGAATGCCCTTGTTTATACAGGATCTGCCATCTCTTCATGGGACACTCAGATACAGTGTCATCCTGCTCCACAGCAGGCCGTCACATCTCATTTTCCTCTATTCTCTCTCCATCCTTTATGGCTGACCCGGATCCCTCGAGCTGTGAGTATTCAGCAAAAATTATAGGCACAGCACAGAAGGGAGGGAGAGCCTGGAGGGAACAAAGGCAGGGTTGAGACCTTGGCCACAGGGACTTGGAAGAGCAGGCTTTGCATTTACATCCCTTATTTAGATATGACACCTGCAATCCCAGCCCTCAGCCACTCAAAGGACCACAGAGGCATTCCCTGCCAGGAAGGTTTGCCAACAGAGTACCTAGTGACCTTTGCCCCCTCTTCTGTTTGAGGCCCATGGACTTTCTCCCACCAATCCCAAGCAGACTACAAAGGCAAACTCAGCCTGCATCCCTCCACCCACTGCTTTTTCCCTGTTCCCTGAAGCCCAGCTCCACTTACTGCTGACCCGAGCAGGTGCAAAGTGACCAAGACTAGCCACAGGGTTAGCCCTGGGAAGCAGCCCTCTTACCCAGGTCCATGTCTGCAGCCTTGGGCCGGTGGGAGCATGGCACATTCTTGAAGATGGCGTCCAGGATCTTCTCCTTGACCTGTGTGATGGTGTCACAGTTGAGAATCTTCACTGGGACCTCTGGGCTGTTGGCATTATCTGGACTGGCACAGCTCAGGACCTGAGGGGAGCAGGGAGAGGTCACATGGATGAGGACAGTGCGAGAGACTCCCAGATCTCAGCAGCACTCTGGGATCCTTCATGAATGACTCCTCTCCATAATGGACTATGGAGGGGTCAGGGCAACTCCATCCTGTCCAGAGAGGCAGGATGACACCATGTCTTCCACATCACTGCAGGAGTATAAGCTGTATCCTCAAACCCCAATCAGGATAGATGCTCTGATTTCCTAAAGGGAACAGTGTTCTGTGAAGAAAGTGATGGCAGAGAAAGAGTCTATAACAGAAGAGATATAGAAGCATGCACACATGTGCAGTCCCTCACTTGTATACCTGTGTGCGAGGGGACTCCCCATTATCTAGACCATCACTCCAAACCCCACTTCATGTATCACTCTTTTTATTATTCCTCTAATACACAATCGCAACTCCCTCCCTCCCTCCCCACCCCCACCCCCACACGTATGCACTCAAACATATCCTCACACACATGCTCAGTACTAATGAGAAACTGGGCTCCTGTTTTAAAAGATTTAATAGCTTTGGTTTGGGGAAGCCTTTCAGGCTGATTGGGGGCTGCTGGATCTATTAGAAACTTAATGTATTCTTTAAGTATAAAAAGGTGCCCTTTAAAAACTACAGCTTCAGGCCCCCCAAGAGGCCTCCCTGGCTGTGAACCTGCAGTCCTGGTCAGGTGACGAGGCTGCTGCTCGTGCACGGCCTCTAGTTCTTATTTCAGAGAGAGGTGGGAAAATTAAAACTGCTTCTCCAGCCGTTTGCTTCCTTTAAGAAGTTCAAAGCATTCCACTGGCCATCCTCATAGTGGGTTCTTTCTGTATCGCTGATACTTTGGGGCTCCCTGGGTGGATCTCAGGGGAACAGGAAAGGGGTTATGGCAGTATAGGAATAATCAGGGGTTTACAAGAGCCAGGCAGAGAGGCCCGGTTACTGGGGGACTTGAGGCCAGATGTCTCGCTGCTCTGGGCTCCCAACTAGCCTTTTGTCCCCGGAGCCTGAGCCTCTGGGTCCCTCTCCTTCTCAGAACTTCAACACCCCATGCCCCTCCCAGTAACCATTTCCCAATAGCCCCATCTGGCTTGCAGAACCAGACTCCAGCCCTCCTCCTGCTCCATGTGGTGGTAATCAGAACCCTAGCCCTGGATTCCTGCCTCTCATTAGCAGCTAGACTGCTATGAGCACAAATAGGGAACATGCTTATTCCATTAAGAAGAAGGGGGTGGGGAACCCTAAATCTATAAAAATCATACTCTCACCTTCAAAATGTCCTGAACTGAAAATATGGGAGGCCAGGCCTCTGAGCTAAATGTCTATGAGGGCCTTCTCCCAGCCACCCCCTCCCTCCTGCCCTGGCCACCACGCTGTGCCGTTGCCAGGCCAGAGACGGGCAGTTCAGCCTCCTCTCGGCAGCAATATAGCCTTGTCCGAACTCTTTCCCCAGAAGGGCCATGAAGCAGAGACTGATATTTCAGGGTGATCTCTCACAGCGTGCTCCAGGGCAAGCACCCATCTTCCAGAGTGGAAGCAGTAGCCCCACAAAGGAAAGGGCCCCAGGCTCAGAAAAAAATGTCTTCTACCCCTGGCTCTTAACTGCTTTAGAATCATCCACCTGGCGCTTTCTCTACAAGTTCCCAGAGAGGCTCTAGCCATCTGGTGGACTCCCAGGGAACATTTAGCATTCCATCAGGTTCCTGAGAAGGAATGCAGCCTTCAAATAGGCTCCTAGTGGGGGACTCCTGGACAGCTAGCGGGCTCCCAGGGGACACACATCTAACATTTTGGCAGGAACCAGGTATGAATCTTATACCCTAGCAAGTTCCCAGATATCTAGCACTCAGGCAGGTAACCTGGCAAGCAAATAGTCTTCTAGTAAGCTCCCTGGCAGGTAACCAGGTAAGTGTCTAGCACTCCAGCAGGCTCCCTGGTATTGCAATGTAAATCCTGGAGCACTCCCATGGCTGTGCTAACCCAACCTCCATCAGGACAAGGTCACTATCAGCAAACTCAGAGCTCCCAGGGCTCCTCCAGGCATTGCATGTCCCCCACACATCCCACCTTTATATTTGAGCTGCTCAGCAGGAGTCTCTGATGCTCTGTCTGTCTTGGTGCAATACTGTCTTCCTGCATCACCACTGGATAGAGTGTCCCCATCACATGGAGGAGCACCCTTCCCCGCAGCCCTGCCATCTCCAAGCAAAATCATTGCCCATTTCTCTTCCATCCTTTCCAGCCTGTCTTCAGATCTTTCCAACTTAATGATTTCTTCCCATTCTCTGTAAGTCTGTCACCTGACACCAGCCGGGCACACTCTTTCAGCCCATGGAAATAAAGGCTGCTGCAATTTGGGGACAGAGCATGATTGTGATCACAGTTCACTGTGATGCAAGGGGATGGAGGAGGGTGGGACAGGAGACATTTAAAGGTATTCCTCTCTCATTAAGAAATCCATTCAAGCCTCTATTTTTGGAAGGGTGTGTTCCCTCTTCTCCATTTTAATTGCAGTCTGTGACTTTCTTCTGTGAGCCGGGAACTGAGAGGGAGCAGAAGCCTCACTCACAGGCTGTGTCTTTGGGTTCTCAGGAAGTCAATCTATTGGGATTCCCGGGGCCCTGTGAAAGATGGCAATGGGAGAACCAGAGTGGCCTTCCAGAGAGCAGAAATCGCTTTGTTCTGAGGGGCCTGGCCATAGGATCTGAGCATGCCTATGCGAGCATCTGTCCCTACCTGCGTGACCTCCACCCTCATCCCCACTGGGCCCTGACTACTCAATCTAGCACCTATCTGGAACCACTCTGAAGAGTGACTGAGATACAGCCGAGCCTCTGGGTACCCTGGTGCATGGGCCACAGGAAGCAGAGGCGGGCACACAGGGGAGCACCTGCCTGGGCCCTACAGCGGACCACGTTGGAAAGGTGATCTGTTCAGTATTTTCAGCATTCCTTCTTCAGGACAGGGCTGCCCAAGTGCCAAGCTGACCTCCCAGAGCTGAGGGGAGCGTGAGAGGACTCACCAGGGTCTTGTACTCGATCTGCTGCCGGATGAGCTTGTCCTCACTCAGGGAGTAGCGGGCCTCTCCCGTGATGGCGTCAATAGGGCCCTTCTCCATCTGCTGCTTGATGGCACAGAACAGGGAGAACAGGGGCTCCCCGGCACACTCCTGCATGACAGAAGAATCCTCCCGTGAGGGTTCAGAGATCCAGGGTATGCAGGCCCACCCCACCGTCCTTGCTTTCCTGGTCCCACTTGCGTCTTAGCTTCCTTTTCCCATTTCCTCTTCTGTACTCTTCAGATTTGCAGGGGTCCCCACCCTGTGGACCCAGGTGGTTCTGTTCCTTCCTGCCACCTGTCTGGAACCTGCCCTCCCTCCCTCCCTCCCTCCCTCCCTCCCTTCCTTCCTTCCTTCCTTCCTCCCTCCCTTTCTACTATCCTCTCTGCTCCTTCTCCCACCCCATCCTGCTTTCTTTGTGAACCAATCAAGAAGCAGAGGTTGGTCCTGTGAAGTTCATGAATGGAAGCCCAGCAGCTCGCTCTTCTGCCTCCCCAGCACATCCTCAGTTTATCTGCAGCAGCATGCCTGGTGTGCCTGCCCTGGGACCCTTAACCAGTACCATAAGTCTGGTATTGGGGGGAAAAAGAGGAGCTTGGGAGGGGAGAGAAAACTGGGGACTCACAGGTGACTTGTGTTTAGCTAAGAATGGGAATTTAGCTTTAGGACCACACGGAACCCTCTCAGTGGTACATTGGGCCCTAGCCGGGGGTCTCTCTTCAATTCAGTTTCCTGATAATAAAGAGCTACATTTCTTGTGGGGTGGGTGCATCGGGGTCCATAAGAATGGACATAGGAACAGTGGTCTATATCCACTAGGAGAGGAAGAACTATAATAGGCCTGGAAATATGTCTTTGTCCCATCCTACCTTGAGGAACTTGTAGAGGAGGAAGGTAAACCAATTGGTCAGCATCTTCTCAGCCACTGACTCAGTCCTGGCATCAGTCACCGAAGGAATCAGAGAAAGAAGACAAAAAGGAGCTGGTCAAAGGTTGTGGCTGGGTAGAGTGAGGAAGAACCTGCCACCATCTTGCCGATTACAGTGTCTGGTGACCTAATAATGTACAGGAGAGTCTTATGGCCTGCCAGTCCTCCGGGGCTGAGAACAGAGCTATTTCTGAAAATCTGGAGCTTGGCTTCTGGGCATGCATATGCTGCGTGCTGGTTTTTCCTAATCTACAGAGGTGCTATCCCATACCACTTCACAGTGATGGCAATGATCTTCACCTAAGCTATCCAGTTGCTGCTGGTTACATGTGGCTACTGAACACTTGAAATGTGGCCAGCGTGCCTGAGGAGCTGAAGTCTGTACACTTTATCGACTCCATTTAGATGTGAGTCATTATGTGTGACTGAAGATTTCCTGTTGGATAGGACAGCCTTAAAGGATCTTGGGGAGGGACTGATGCATTCCTATTGATAAAGAAAGAAAGAAAATCAAAACAAAAGGCAGGGGTTACTAACTGGGCAGGGCGTGGGAAAGAAGATGGCATAGGAAGGTGATCATGGTAGAGAGATAAGCATTCAATATGGAGCCTGTTGCCTTATCTCGACTCACAGCATTGGCAGCCACACAGAGGGGAACTATAGCTCATCACAGACATGTTAGCATTGTCGTATCCCAAAGGCCGCTGCATACATCTATGGAAAGCTTCTGCCATGGCAGGGAATACCTTTTTTGAGTATAACCCCCATCTTTTATGTCATGACTCAAGCCTGCTTACTCTTTTGTAAAAAGAAGATGCCACTGGGCAGGGGTGGCGCATGCCTTTAATCCCAGCACTTGGGAGGCAGAGGCAAGCGGATCTCTAAGTTCCAGGCCAGCCTGGTCTACAATGTGACTTCCAGGTCAGGCAGGACTAATCAGAGAAATCCTGCCTTGGAAAACCAAAAGAGAAAAGAAGAAAGGAAGAAGATGCCATGGCAGCGTCACTGGCTTGAGCTGCACACATTCGGGGGTTGAAACTCGCACAGAGAGTAGTTTGCCAGCGCCAGGGACAAACTAGCCCGTCTAGACAGGTTTGGTGAATTTAAATACACAGTTTCTAGAGAATACTGATAACTGAAACCTCCAGGTGTTTAGACAGCTGCTGGTATGCAGTGAAACCAGGGAACAGAAAGAAGGAAGACTATCGGAGGGTGGGGGCGGGGGTAGGGGCTGGGAGGCGGGGGTGGGGGTAGGGTAGGGGCTGGGGGAGCAGGGGAGAGGCTGGAGAGCCAGTTAGAACAGAGGGAAGTGGGGGAGGAAAGTGCAGGAGCATCCGGGAACACAAGTAGAAAACAAGGAGAGGAGACAGAGACCCAGAGTGAGACCATGAGACCATGCCAGGAAATTGTCAGTGGGAGTGCTGGCAGGCGGCGGCAACCCTAGAATTATGCCAGTGGGTGGCTACAAGGCGAAAGTAAAACAAAAATCAAAATTATCTACCTTGTCGTTAGCAGAGCTGTGGGATTCTCCTTGGCACTGTAGCCTTTTGCAGCTGTGCAGGCAAATGTGTACCCCTCCCCGTGCCCCCCCCCCAAATAAAAAGCCTAAAGCGAGTTATTTGGAAAGCTAAGTCTATCTATCTGCCAGACAGGGTAAGCACCACTGAGGCCTGGAGTCTGACCCAGAGACCGCAGGGCAACAGGTCAGGAAGACAGGATGGAGTGGTCTGGGCAGAGAGCTGGATGTAGTGGTTTCCATGGTGTTTTCTAACTGCAGCTGTACCATGGCTGGGCACTGGAATAACAGCTGAGAAGAGAAATGGGCACCCTTCAGATGGATGCCCACACAGAATGGGAGTCCGTTGTTTTCTAACCAAGCCAAAATCACAGGGTAGGAATGGCTGGCACTTGTCTAGCCCGGTGGGTTTTAGAGACATGTGGCAGGAAGAGTATGTTATGGTTCAAATGAGATGCTTTCCACAGGTTCATGTGTTTGTACGCTGGGCCCCCAACTGGTGGTGACACTGGTTTTTTTGGGGGGGAGGGTCATGGAACCTATAAGAGGTGGGACCTTGCTGGGGGAAGAAGGCCACTGGCCACATAGCCACCATTACCTTGATCCTCACCATGATGCACTGAATCTCCCCAAACCATGACCCCAAATAAACCATTCCTGTTTGAATTTGCTTGATCAGGTATTTGGTCACAGTGATGAGAGACCTAACAGCATCTAACTTTGTCCAGCAGGGTCAGGACCTGCTGTCCAGCAGGGAAACTGGACCTATGACAGGGGTCAGGACCTGCTTGCTGGGCTGCACTGAGTCAGTTGTCCCCAAAGACTTTCACTTCCTGTTTCTCAAACTGTAGCACACTTCAAATTACTTGGTTCCCTGTTAAACTGTAGATTCTCATCAGGTCTGGGAGGGCCCTGAGTGGCTTTATTTCTATAGTCTTGTATGCTGCTCTTGTTGCTGGCCCATGGACAGCCTGAGGTCTTTTTCTACTTCTAGTCCTGGCCGAAATGAGGCCAGGTCATGGCCTAACTGACCTCTGACACAGAACTATAGGAGAAAATGACATAATTCAGGGAGCAGAAGGGCAGGGGTATAATGGAAAGCAGACATACGGTGAGCTGGGCTGTAGGCATGCAGGTAATGGGTGGGCCTGGCCTCCCACAGGTCAGTGTTTCATCCTTAGGAGGCATAGCTGATCCCTCTGCAGCCTGCCTGGTGTGCATGAAGGGCTCCAGGAGCCATACCAAGGGTTGGGGTGGGGTAAGGGTACTCTGACCCCTGCTGGCCATTGTAGGCCTCTCTCACCTCCTGAGCAGTAACTTGGGGTGGTTCTTGCTCTCCAGGTTCTTATCAATGAGGTCAGCCAGTAGCTGCTTCAGCACATCAGTGGCATACTCTAGCTTGCTCTGAAGTACCGTCATGATGAGAGAGGCCACGTTACCTCGGTCACGCATGGAAAAGCTGCGTTGAGACTCAAGAGTGCGGATGAAAGATAACAGGAACACCTTATTGTTGATGAGCTGTGCGAAGAGCTTCAGGCCTTTCTCCACACGCTCCTGCCGGTAGCCTGGGACCTGTGGGCAGATTTGGGGTCCTAACATGAGCTTCTGGGTGCTCCATTTACTGCTTCACAGAATAGGCTCCCACTCCCTCTATTCTAGGCACAGTTGATCTGGCTAACACTACCACGTCCTTCTCAGGTGTCAGGCATGGGGCCTAGTGTCTTTTCAACCTCCATCACAGCCCACAAAGTAGAGAAGTAGGTACAGTTTTGAGACATAGCCACTAATGCCAGGAGAATTAGCCACAGTTCCCAAGAAGTAGCAATGAGATTTGAACCCACCTGTGCTAGACTCTAGAACCTCAGCTCTTCCCTGATGGTGATACAGAGCCAATGAAGAGCCTATGCCCTAGACTACCTCCTAACTCTCTGGAGCTCTAAAAGACCAGGACTGCTGTGGTTTGTGTCCTGCCTGAGGGATTACCAGGCCTGGGCTCCCAGCTAACCTAACATCCACCTGCTGGGGATGTCTTTCTGTATACTGTGAATGTGTTGCTCTGATTGATTGATTGATTGATTGATTGATAAATAAAACGCTGATTGGCCAGTAGTCAGGCAGGAAGTATAGTATAGGCAGGATAAGCAGAGAGGAGAATTCTGGGAAGTGGAAGGCTGAGTCAGGAGACACTGAGAAGTAAGATGTAAAGTACCAGTAAGCCACAAGCCACATGGCAACTTATAGATTAATAGAAATGGGTTAATTTAAGATATAGGAACTAGATAGCAAGAAGTCTGTCATGGCCATACAGTTTATAAGCAATATAAGTCTCTGTGTGTTTATTTGTGTCTGAGCGGCTGCAGGAGCCAGGTGGAGTGGAGAAAACTCCAGTTACATCCACCCCTTCCTTCTCCATCCCCAAAGGTCCTGTGGTCAAACAATCAAGATGACTGGATTCCCCCTGGACTCTGCTACCACCACACTCTGTGTGTTAGTTAAGGTTTCAGTTGCTGTGAAGAGACACCATGACCATGGCAATTCTCACAAAGGAAAACACATAAGTGGGTGGCGTACAGTTTCAGAGGTTTAGGCCATGATCATCATGGCAGGACACGGTGGCATGCAGGCAGACATGGGGCTGGAGAAGGAGCTGAGATTGGAGAAGGAGCTATATCTTGATCCCATAGGCAATAGGTCTCAGTGGTCTGAGTATCACACTGAGCAAAGCTTGAGCAAAGGAGACCTCAAAGCCCACCTGCACAGTGATACACTTCCTCCAACAAGGCCACACTTACTCCGGCAAAGTCATATCTCCTAATAATGCTACTCTCTATGAGCTTATGGGGGCCAGTTACATTCAAACTACCACATTCTGTAAGCCTGTACAAGTTCACTTATCTCTTAGGGACCTCAACTGACCTGCTGTAGGAAAGGAAGAGACAGGCCTCTACGGAGCACCCTGGTGTTCTCTACCCAGGGGAAGAGAAGGGAGGTGACTCTTCCTTCTTCCCTGAAGGGTAGGGTGTTTGGGAAATCCCCAGGAGGGTGCAATCATCTTGAGAGATACTTGTTGACCACACTTAGCTGAGCATGGAAGACAGTCCCTGGGATGTTCAGAAAGGGGCACAGAAGCCCTGTTCAGAGGAACCTCAGGCTGGTGTCTCCCAGATGCCCAGCAGCAATGGAATGGATGGATGCTCCATAGTCCTGAGCAGGAACGACCTACTACTAGCCATGGCGAAGTGGCAAATGCTGTGAACACACTGAATGAAAGGGACAGACACTTGAGTGGGCTCACTCTTCACACAGCATCATTTAAACACTGATTTGGGACAGGAGCGATAACTCAATGGTGATCAGAAAGTGGTTTTCTTGGGCAGCAGGGAGGGGCACACAGATGCCTAGAGACCTGGTACTGCTCTGCCTCTTGACCTGAACAGTGGCTTGATGGGTGGGACAGGAGGGCTCTCTTGGGGGCCTGTCAATCACTGTGCTGTGCAGTGATGTATGTGTGCTGCTCTGCATGTTTGCTTCTGAGAAAACCAGTGAACTCTTAGGAAAGCAGCCACAGACTTGGTCCTCATAGGGATCCTTCTCGGAACACTGAGCAGCTCTTGTCTCCTTGAGTGCATGGAGGTCCTAGAGTATGGTGAGGCAGGAGGAACAGCCAGCCGAGATGCCAAGGAGCAACTCAAGGGCTATGTCCTAACCCCTCAGGTCTTTTAGAAGGACTGTCCTGTATGGCAAAGTACAGAACACAGCTTCAGAGCTCGTCAAGCTTGGGTTAAATTCTGTCACTGTCACTCACTAGTTGTCAATGTCTTCACCAGAAAAGCATATTAGTTCTTTCAACAGTTCGTTCTATACCAAATCCTGTTTGGACTGGTTTGGATATATTGGCCCATTTAATCCACACAACACTCTAGGGTGCGGGTTCTGTTAGGACCTCCGGACAGCATGAGGACATCTTCCTCAGGCTCCCAAGACAGAAGCCTCCAAGCTAGGCCACGACCCAGGATAGCAGTCAGTAGTATGTCCTACCTTACCCAGGAGCCATTGCTTGGGTTCAGACAGCTCATGAGAACCCCATTGCACTGAGTACCACACACAGCTGAGTCACAAAGGGCAGGGATTTTACCCTGCTGTGCTCCCAGGTTTCAACTGGCAAGGGCTGACAGAGGCAGACAGAGATGGCCTGTTGGCTCCAGGTCACAGAAGATGGCAGAAACAGTCATTGTCCCCGTGACTTAGAAGCCTTTGTGTTCTGGATTCAGGCATAGGCAGCAGGATGGTGTCAGCTAGAGGCCAGTTCCAAGTCCCCACCTCCTCTGCAGAGGGCACACTGGGCCTCCATCTACTCTGCATCAAAGAGGTCTTAAGCGAGCTCTCCTGGTAGCACGGCATTCTGGGGGTTCTGGAGTCTCAGAGGAAGCTGGTCTGTTCCCAAAGCAAGTCCTCTGTCTTTCCTCTGGCTGCAGTACTAGGGCTTGGAAGGCCAGATAATGACAGAGCCAAGAGGGCACATGGGTACCAGCCAGGACACCCTGACAGCTCATCTGTCCCTCATCATAGCCCCAAGTCCCTCATTGTCACAAGAGGGCCCAGCCTTGGCTTACCTTATGCCTGGTTCCTTTGGTTCCCCAATCCATGGCGGACTGGCATGCAGTCCTGGCAGTGGAGACATGGTAGCCTCACTCTGCCATAGGTCAGACAATCATCTACCACCTGTCTGCTTCCTCCTGACCTTTTCCCAAACCTGTGACTGCACCCTCACACACATGATCATGCTTTACTTTCTCCCTTTTCACTGTCCCTCAGAATAATTCCTTTGCTACTTGAACCAACTATAACAGATAATACTATTTACAATGCACATTATGTGTGTTCTTAATGATCTTACATAGGACAGTTTCTCAGAGAAATTACCACATGTCCCCAGGCCACCCTACTGCTAAAGGGTAGTGCTAGATTTTCAAACCCAAACTCCCTGCCTATCACCATGTCTGCCCTTCTCCAGGACTCAGGGGCTCTCTGAAAGCTAACACAGGCTTCTCCCTGCAGCATTCCCAGGCACACCCTCCCAGCTGCTCAGGCTGTCTGTCAAAGGCAGTGGTGGCCACGAGCAGGTTAGGCAGTACAGCATGCAGAGAGGACACTGTGACAGCTCCATGGCACCCTAGTCCATGAAGACCCACTCTGAGCCTACTGTGTGGGTTTCTCTTGCACCTTAAAAAATTCACATGACTGTGGCCAGCAAGCACCTGGGGCCCAGGGCAGGACAGTTTTGGCCAACTTCCTGCAGGAAAGGTACCATGGTCAGCAGCCTAGGCTCTGGAATCAGAGAACATAGGAACTGTGTGTGGAAGAGAGCTCCAACCCCTCCAGAGCCTACTGCCTCATCTATAAAATGAGAATATGAGGGTCTGTGTCATAATGTTTTATGAACACTAAATAAGATGATGCACATGAAGTAGTTGGCATGCAGCATGTGCACAGGATCAGCAGCTGTTTTACTACCTGCCTCGGCACATCCTGGGCTGCTGCGTTCTGGGCTCTGTGTGCCAGGAGTTTCTAGATATCTAACACATCACTCTCTGTCCTGGTGCTGGTGGCAGACATTTTCTCTCCGTTTGATAGAGAGTGGGGATGGAAGCAAAGTATCTTGGAAAAGGGTATCCAGACCATCATTTTCATACTTTGCCACCCCCTCCCCATCCCTGGCCAAAGTCACTCTGAAACCAAATATTCTTTATTACCCAGATGGTTCTCCACTTTAGTTGAATTCTGTGCCTATAAAACTGGATTGTAAATTTTAATTGTAACCCAATAGGTTAGAATTTGGGAGCCAGTGATGGGTCAAAACCGGGAGTATGTGGCTGGCAGTTCTTTTGTGTTTTTAAAGTACTGCTATATGACTAGGGCCACGAAAGCCTCTTCTTCAAATGCCCCCACTTGCCCCATGTGGCCTAGTGACCTACCAAAGCAAGAGGACATGCTCCCTTCACACTTTATGCTGTGGTCATGTGTCCCACGAAGATGAAAGGTTAGGGAAACCCTGCTTTCACAAATGGGGTATCTCCACACCCAGAACACCAAGGAGGAACTTTCCATAGTAAGAATAAGTTGGAAACCAACAAATAATAGTCCAATAGACTACATAAGGTCCACAACCCTAGGCTAATGTATGCCTGGTATAGTTTGATTTCTGGGCCCAATTTTGACATGGGCTTAGAAAATGCCATTTAAAAGTTGCATCCTCATGTAGACTTGGGATTTTCAACTAGTGAAATGAGGAAAATAACTCTCTATACCCATCCTGGTTGAATTCTTAGGTTATGCCCTCTGATGCCCACAGCCAGGATATCACTCCCCTTGCTAGGACTGCTGTCTTCTCTAGTATAGATAGACAGACATTCATTCACTCAGATGTTTCCTGCACTGATATGCCAGGGTCCCTACCTGGCGGGAAGTCAGACCATAACAGTGAGGCGCATAGTCTACACACCGACAACACATTCGAGCACACGGACAGTGACCTGTCTCCTAGCCACCCCAACTTCTCTGAACTAGGAACTCTCAAGCTCTTTTATGTCCTGAGAAGTCTGGTGTCCGGGGGGCAAATTAAAGTGATGCTGAGGAAAGATGAAAGACAAGGGAAAGAGTAGGAAGGGGGAGCGGCAACGATGATGAGTCCAAACAAGGCGATGGACAGAATGAGTGTCCTGAGATACCTAGTATCTTTGTACATAAATATATGACACATGTATAAACACACACACACACGCACACACACAGTCATACACACAAACAGTTACACACATATTGAGAGAGACTAGAGGTTCATGGCCAGAGAGAATGTGGAGCCATTGCCTATAGTCTCTGAAAGTGCTTAGTAGTGTCTATCAGTCGGAGTGGCAAGGAGAGCATCTCTAAGACAGAAATATTCATAATATTCGTTTTCTCATTACAAAATTACATATATAAACACACATGCATGTGTACGTACACACACACACACACACACACACACACACACACACACACACATACACACACACACGCATGCATACATGTCTTCATCATCATCCAATAAGCAAGTATGGAGAAATACAGGTACTATAAGCATTGCTGTGGATGAGCAGTATGTGCTGCCATGGTTCACAGTCTGCTGCAACCAACGAGACCCCAAGTGGACACTCCCTCCAACATCAGCCTCTACAACACTGAGCAAAGGGTTTGTTTTCAATGTGTGGACAATCCTGAGTGGCATCGTATTTTCCATTGTTGCTTCATCTGTGTATTCTGCTTCCTCCTGATAGGCAAGCAGAGCTGAAGGACACCCAGAGAGAGTTCTGGTTATAGGCTTGCAGCCAGAAGAAAACATGAAGTCTAGCGGCCTTGATTATTCTACTTCTGACTCTGTCCCCAGCAGCTGTGTGTACTAGCCACTCACTGGGCTTCTCTGCCCTCTTTCTTTGCTCACCTGTAAAATGGGTTCCCCTCATCCTGGGAAGGTAGATGGCTGAATGCATAAAAAGTACTTAAATGTGGGTAGGAATTTTAATGTCTCACAACTTCTAATGATCATCCCTCAGGATTCTTATTTTTCTCCGTTTTCCTCATTCATCATTTTTCACTTTTCTCTGGTATTTATCTTGGTAAGCCATTCTAAAGTCCTTTTGGAAGAGAGTGTAATATGAATATATGCATAAGTGAGCTGGTGTGCTAGACGGTAAATGGGAGGTTGGGGGTCCCTGATAGCAGGACAACAGTGGGGTTTTTATCATCTCCACTTCCACCTCATATATCACTTGTCTTTCCCAAGGAAGCATCACGTGGTAAAATCCCTTATACATTTATTGAGCACCAATTAATTAGCAAAATCCTTTATACTGTGGTTTACTAAAAACCTAAGTCTGTGAACTGCCCATGTTTATCTGGCATAATTTTTGGTTGTGTATACACTGGATTGGTTTGAATGAGAATGGCTCACATAGAGTCATATAATTAAATGTGTGGTCCCCAGTTGGTGGCACTGTTCAGAAAGAATTAAGAGGTGTGACAGTGTGGGTGGGCTTAGTGGTTTCAAAAGCCTGTGCCAGATCCCAGTTAGATCTCTCTGTTTCATGGTTGTTGCCTTAAGATGTAAGCTCTCAGCTAACGCTTTAGCACCTTGCCTGCCTGCTTGCTGCCATGCTTCTCACCATGATGGCCATGGACTCACCGTCTGAAATGGTAAGTCCCAATAAATGCTTTCTTCTATTAGTCGTCTTGGTCATGATGTCTTTATCACTCAATAGAAAAGTATCTAAGATATACATGTATAGTTTTCCTTGGAAGAGGGTTCTCTCTACCCATTCAATCCTGTAAGACCCCAAAGCCCTACTGAAACCTGTGCTCTGAAGCTCCCTATTTTGGCCCCATCTCTACCAGGGAACTGGCTGGTATTTATAAGCTGGGGACCACAGGCAAGATGTGCTGTCTCCCTGGCCTCAGCTTTCTCACTTCTGAATCAGGATGCTGGGCTTCCTGCTATAATATCAGCATAGGGATGGGTACTGATTCTTACCTCAAGGTCCCGTAGCACAGGATGGTCTTCAATCCCTGGGAAAAGCACCCGCATGGTGTAGGTCCTGTAGTCCAGGAAGGGAATCCCAGCTCCATCCAGGTCACTGGTAAGCTCATGGATATCTGTCTGCAGCTCTGCAAAAGCTAGCACAAAGAGAAGTCTGTGAGGGGCCTGAGATGACAGCTCACTAGGTAATGTGCTTGTCTTGTAAATATGAAGACCTGAGTTTGAGCCCTACAACTCTGGTTTAAAAGAAAAATCCCTGGGCATGGTGGCACACACCTTTAATCCTATCATTCAGGCCAGACAGGAGGTTCCTGGTGCTCACCAGCATGGTTTAAAATACAAAGTGGACAGAGCCTGAAGAAAATAGCTGAGAAGCCTGTGAGATGCTGGCTGGGGCCCAGCCTAAGAGTTACCTCTCTGAGAATGTTGAGAGCCCTCACCCAGGTCCCTGGAGGTGTGATCTGTGGACCTGTGCGTGAAAGAATGATGGAGTTAGATGGCATTAGCATGGGAGAAAGCTGATCTGGGGCCTCATGTCTTTCAAACAGCAGAGGGATGGGAAGGCTACCCTTGGACCTGTAATGCCATTGGAGTCAAAAGAGAAAAGGCTCTGGTTTGTAAAGCATGTTGGAAAGGGAACTGTAAAAGGACAGGAGGGCAGAGGGACAGAACAGAGAGATGAGCCTATGCCTAGAGATGCACTTTGAACTGGGTTTTCTTAGCAAAGTCAAGAACAATTTCTTCCAATAAAAAAAGCGTTTGAGCGTCCAGTTCTGCATCACGTAGTTCTCAGAACTCAAATAAGCCTTGGGCAGAGGGCCTGCCACTCTAACCAATTTCTTCTGCACAGACATGAAGGGGGGCACCTTTGCGCTTCTTGCCTCGATGCAATGCTATCTGGTGGTGAGTTATAATTGCATGTAGGCACTGTTGTCTGTGAGAGCAGCTCAGGCCTCCAGATGGATACAGCCGCAAGGCCCCAGCTGGCCCCTAGGAAAATCTGGCATGTGACAGAGTCCAGAGCCAAAGCTGTCATACTCCATCCTGGCACAATGCCCCCTGAGTCCATCCTCTGCCACCTCAGAGCTGCAGCTGCTAGTCCTGCTAAGCTGTGGCATTCTCCTTGGTGCATGCCCTCCCCATATCTGCATGCATACATGCATGCACATACATGCACACACATGAACAGATTGTATTGACACACACTGACAAAGAACAAGTCGTGGTTATTGCCTAACCAATGTTTATTTTCATTTATATAAACTTAAGACTAGGAAAAAAGAGAAGTTGGGGGGTTCAGATGGGATTCACAAGCACGAAGGGCTCTGGGGACATCAAAGAGCGAGCCTAGTGCCCAATGGGACACGATGACATGTAAACATGACACAAGTACCCTGAACTGCACACAGGGTCCCGCATTGTCCTTTCTGGTGACTATGGGAGAACTGACGTGAGGTCTGTAGGTTCCCATGAGTCTTGATGCCAGGAGAGCCCCGAGGTTCGCTGGTAAGTATAGTGGGCTAAGTTGGACACTAGCAGACCAGCAACCTCTTCTGGTGCTCCCTTCCTAGCGGCCCTGCTCCCCTGTTCTGTTACATGGAGGCTGGAGTTCTTGTCATGCAGTGGCACCAGAGGCAGAGGCCCTAATGCTTCTGAACACACTCCGGTGCATGTGAGCAACTGTGTGTGCATAAAGGAAGCCAGGAAGCCTCTCTGACATGCACTGTCACCAAAGCCTAACAAACATGTATTGATGGTTGATCTTCATTGCTTGCTTGAGTGGACTGAGACATGCCTGGGAGATTAGTGTAATTTATCTCTGGGTGTGTCTGTAAGGGCCTTTTCAGAAACAACTAGATGGTAATTTTCAATGAATTGACTCATCTTTGATGGATTTGTACTGTGATGGTGCTGTTGGGAGGGCTTCAGTTTATGGAAGGTGGGGCTTGGGATCACTGGACACTAGTGAGGAGCTGTCCTTGGGACTACATCTCGCCATGGCCCATCTGTTTCTGCTCTTCTTTGCTTCCTGACAGCTGTCAGTTGAGCACGCCACCATGCTCCCCCTACTCCATGATGGTTGAACCCTCTGAAAACATGAGAAAAGAAACCCTTCCTCCTTAAAGTTGGTTCTGTTGGGTTATTCAATCACAGTATTGTAAACTGACCAACACACTTGTGCATATCCGGAGTAAAGAACACATACCTGTATCTGTGTAATTGGAGAGGTATGCATGAGCAGGAGTGGGGTGCACGGGTATGAGTGTGCATCTGTTTTAACTTGTATAAGAGCATGCAAGCATGTCAGTGAAGATGCAGAGTGGGAATGTGTGTTTGCACATGTGTGTGCCAATATATCCAAAGCTCAGGTCTGGGCTGATGTTTTCTAGTGTAGGCATGGATAACTTCCTGGCTGACAATGAAATCTCCACACAAACCTTGCCCTGGGCTCGAGCTGCCTCATAAACATGCAGAAGTTGCCCTGGCATCATGGAAAATGCCTCCATGGTCAACCCTGCATGTCCTTTGCTATAAAATGCCTGCTTCCATCCCAGCAGCATAAGTGTCCCCAGCCAGAAGCCATGGTCCCCATGGGACTCCATGGGTTTCTGCCTGCTGAACCTTTCTTCCTCAGGGAACTTCTAGAGGAGCCTGGCTTCCCCACCTCCACCACCACCACCTCCTCCTGATTGGACTGCTCCGCTGGCCAGGAGGAAAAGGAGGGAGTCAGGTTTGATGGGTCTGCAGTTTCCTTTAAGCCTCCAACATTCAAAGCCTCACGCCTGCCACACATAAAAGAGATTCTAATCACTACACCTAATTAGAGGGAAGAGTACATTGCAGAGAAAAAAATTAAGCAGTGTAAATATAATAAAAGGCAGTAATTAACAGTCCCACAAGGCAGATGCCAGGAAGACAGCTGAAGGATGCGGAGATGGGATGGAGCCTTGTCCCCATAAAAGAGGCAGAGCTTCCCCAGCAGGAACCTGCACCATGTTGGAGCCCAGGTACAGGGCTGGATTAACACTGGGTGCATATTACCCACTGAGAAATAGCTCAGCTCTTTCCTCCCAGGGTGGGCTTACAGAAGGATGTCCTGGGGTTATGAGTCTGCCGGCTAAGCTGCCTTCTTGGGTTTGACACTGCTGATCTCCCTTCATGGTGGCTCGTGTACATTTTTCAAATACAAGCTGTGAAACACACTTCCTTTGAAATCACAGATCAACCCTACAGAATTCCCTTCCTGCTGATAGGAGAGAACTGAGGATTGCTTGCATGCATCATGGGGAGACACTTCCAGGTCCTCCCTGGAGGAGACTGTGGCCACCCCACCCCCCACCAGAGTTCTGAATCTGGATACTGTTCTTGGTGTATAAAGGATCTCAGGAATGTGTCTGGAAGGAGTAGAGAGAAAACCAGAGATGGATTGCTAGAGAGGGCTTTGGTCTGGGACCCCGGCTAAGCTCTGAAACTGAGGTTCTGCTGGTAGAATGCCCAGTCTGTGAAGCCACCCATTGCATCCCAGCTTGCTGGCCTATAAACAGGAGGCACACACACATACAGCACACACACACACACACACAGACTCACACAAGTGCATACATGTATACACACAATCTCCAGCACTGCCTGCTGTAACCTAGCTTGCTGACCTGTACATGAAAGACACAAACATACACGTGTACATTTACATACACAACTACCACCCACTGCAGCCCCACCTGTTGGGCTAATGCACTTACAAACACAAATATAAATATACACACACATAACCTTCAGCACTGAGAAATGCTGCCCAGTCTGGTTGGCGTTGTAAAGAGGCACATATGTGTATAGACATATATACGTTGACTTACCTGTGTTTACATGCATACCCAACCTCTAACACTACCCACTGCTACCCAGCCTGCATGTTTGTATATGATAAGTACACATGTATACACACACAGACTCCACACCAGTCACCAGCGCCTGAACACTCAGTACCTTCCTTGCACTCCAGGGCCACACGGGACTCGAGGTTGTCCATCTGCATCTGGAGACGCTTCAGAGTGAGGTCACTTTCCCGGGACTTGCGTTTGTAGGCGATGAGCACCGCCACAATGAAGATGATGAGGAGACCACCAGCCACTGCGATGCTGACGATGGCGGGCAGGCTGAGTGGGCTGTCCGGGGCAATGTACACCATCCCAGGGGAATACTCCATGCCACCCACCCGTGCCTGTGGACACAGAGAAGAGAGGGATGGTAGCAGAGCAGACTGGGGAAGAGTTCTAAGTCAGAAGGAGAACGTGATTGCCAGTGAGATACACCCCCCCACCAGAAAAATAGAAGAGAGAGTAAGGACAGCAGAGACCACCCTTCAACCAGAAAATGCACCCATCCTCTCATGCGGAAGGACACAGTCATCATCTGGAAACAGCTCACAACTGTAAACACAGTGACCTAGCACCAACATCTAAGACTCACCCTGCCATCCGAGTTGGGAACTAAGACATAGAAATAGCATCAAGGACCACCCTACATCAATGATGATCCTCATCTTAAAGGCCCTCTTGGTCCTAACAGACAATTGATTATCACACCATTTAATGTTCTGCCCTTGCTGTACTCGCCAGGACAGAGGGGGTGACAATACACAAGAAGTATGTGGGACGGGAAGATGGAAACCGGTCTGGGGTGAGCTGGGAGGAAAACTCACAGTGGACAGAAGTCACTAGTAGCCTAGCTGTAGCTGAGCCACTCTTCCCCAGCACCCCTCATGCCTGGTCCACACACAATGAGATCCCAGTAGCCTCACCATCACTTTGTGCCTGCCGATGAGGTTGGGAGACTCGCAGAGTAGCTGCACATCTGACACCGTCACGGTGCATGGCTTCTCTCCAACCAGCACGGTGTAGTTCAGCTTCACATTGCCTCCAGCCACAGGTGGGATCAGGTTCTTGCCCTGAACAGACAGGAAAGCCCCCATTCCCAACCCCGAGTCAGGACCACAGCTGCTAGTGGCTGCCGGGGCCTCCGACCCAATGTCCCATCTTATGGATGAACTGGGGAAGAGGCCACCATCAGCAAGAAGTCCAAAGGATTGGTACATGTATTAGATGTGCTGTGTTATGAGTTCAGTCCCTAGTACTGTAAGAGAGAATGGGACCTTTAAGATGTGGAACTTAGTGGAAGATCATGACTTCCCCATGTCTTAAAGGTCCTCTCTGGTTCTCTTGTCATATGTGCTCCTGCTAGAAGGTCCTCATGAAAACCAGGACTACTACTGGTCTTTCATTTTCCAGAACAATGAGGCAAGTTAACTTTTTTTCTTTATAAGTACCCAGCATCAAGCATTTTGTGACAATAACAGAAAACAGACTAATACATTAGACATCCTATTATCCTCTCTTCCTCCCAGTAAGAATTTAATAATTGACAATTAAAGTGTTATAAAAAGCTTATCTGGGCTGGGCGTTGGTGGCGCACACCTTTAATCCCAGCACTCGGGAGGCAGAGGCAGGCGGATCTCTGTGAGTTCGAGGCCAGCCTGGGCTACCAAGTGAGCTCCAGGAAAGGCGCAAAGCTACACAGAGAAACCCTGTCTCGAAAAACCAAAAAAAAAAAAAAAAAAAAAAAAAAAAAAAAAAAAAGCTTATCTGGAATACCTTTAGGATGATGGGGGTGCCAGGCTTGAGCTCCAGGATTCCTGAGGGACTGAAAGCCTCAAACACAGGGTTAGGATAGTAGGTGAAGTTGGTCTTGTTGAGAATTAATAGAGACTGGACATTGTCAAGGATGAAACCAAATTCTTCAGGCCTTTCAGTAAGATCTGATTGGTGGTCAGGACCCAGGGCAAGGGCTGGAGCCTGGCAGGTCATCTCAGTAGCATTCAGGACCTCACAGATCTATAGGAGTCAGAGAAGGGGACAATGAGAAATATCTCCACACCAGGACTTTCAGTGTGCCATAGATGCTACATGGGGTTCATATGGGAGGATTATGGAGGAGGGCACCAAGTCACACTCTTGGCTACTCACAGATCCCACCCTGCAGCTGTCTCTTGTTTCTGGATTTGCCCAGTGTGAATGTGGCAATGACTAGGTATTTTCTAAACTGGGTAAGAATGGTGGGGTGATAATGGAACCCCGTGAACTGTGGAGGTAATTGGTCTCTTAGGCCTATAGCCCCAAAAGCTGAAAATATGGTCATATCAACTCCCCTATCCTACCATCCCAGGACTTGGAGGTATCCCATGCCATGAGTCATTGTATGTAGGCAAGGACCTGCCAATAGACTCACATTGATGTGTTCTTTCCCTCCATGCTTGGCACGGATCTGGGGGTTCTGTATGAGGTCCAGGTGAGTTCCCCAGACAGCGATAGGTGTGTTCCCACTGCCCAAAGAGAAAGAAAGGAGTGTGTGAATTACATCCACAGGAGATGTAACAGCCATGACAACAATGGTTATCAGGGTGAGCCACGACAACAAGGATGAGGAAGCACAGTTGTGTCCTTGGAGACAAGGAGGAAAAGCCAACTGTAATAACAAGAAAGAGTGTCTCAGAAGCCCAGAGGGAGGGCAGTGGCGAGCAGATATCCATATTGTCCCTTGCTGGGCATCTCATAGAGGCCCAGGTGACAGCATGGCCCCTTAGTTCTCTGAGGCTTCCAGACTGGAGCTAGCTGTTTCAGTCCTGGATTCTCCTCCCCTGATCCTCTCAATCTTGTTCTAAAGTAAGCTCCCAGCAGAACCTCCAGTGTCGAAGCACATCTGTTTTCCATGGCAATTGTGCTACAATTTTCCTCCTTGGTGGCTTCAGTCCAGCTGAGACCTATGAAAGCCATGGCCCAGGTCCAGACACCTCTTCCAAGATTACGAGTGTGACATGCTCTGAGACTTGAGTCTCCTGAGCCCTGGAGTGACACAGGACAGAGATGAGGGGGACTCAGGTGACTCACTTCAGTGTGGCCTTTCAAAGGATGCTATGTTCTGTGCCCAGGAAAGCTGAGAAGCTGGTGGGGAGGGTGGGAAGCCCTGTTCTTGGCTATGTCCTACTTGGACTAGAGTGAGCAATGACCTGATTGTTAGTCAAGGGAGCATCATTGGCAAACATCCTGCTGTCCAAAGCAGGGCTTTGTAGGTAAATTACTTCCAAACTTAGCAGCTATGATTCTTTGTCACCTGTACTCACATGGGATTCTATCGCTCTATCTACTTTCCCGTCTTTAAACTTCCCATTACTTCTCTCTCATTGAGTGTATCTCGCATGCATTCATGAGCTCACATGCACGCACATACTTCCAGGTGTGCCTGCAGGATTCCTTCTACACAGAGCACAGTTCAGACAGGTTTCTGGTATCTAGCCTCTCTGTCCCCAGACTTCCCAACCACTAATTCTGCACTCAGTAGAAAAAGATCCCATCATTGTCCTCAAACAACCCAGGCACTTATAGGAAGCTCAAATCCCACACAGTACAATGCCCACTTCATCCTCAGATTTCCTTAACTTAAGCAAAAAATGCTGGCAGTCTAGAATGTGTGTCCAGCCTCCCTCTTGGCACAAATTTGTCTTTGGGTACTGCTGAGTGCCAGGAAGATGACACCTTTATTTCTGAGACAATATGAAAGGAACCCGAATTCAACAAGGTCATGGATGCCCCAGAGTATCACTGCCTAGCTTCTTGAGTGAGACACAAAGGCCTGTGTCACCTTTCTGAATCACCAGGCTCTGAGGCCAAGGCCTGGCATGGCTCTGAAAGGCTGTTTCCCCTTCATGCCTTAGCTAAGGACAGCCAATGACCTTTCTCATCCCAGCAGTCAGGCTGCTTCTCTCTGGTCTTCAAGCAGAGGGAGGCCAACTATTTCTCTGAAGGGCCAGGCAGTAAATATTTCAGGCTCCACAGGCCATATGGTCTCTGTCACAATTACTCAACTCTGTGCAGTCATGAAAAAACAACTGTAGACAATACAACCAGCGAACAGAGCCATGTGCCAATAAAATTTTATTTATAAAAATTCAGACAACCAGTCAGGTATGACCTTTGGGTCCCTGGTCTAAGTTTAGCCCCCTAGACTAGGCTTGCCCCTGCCTCAGCCAGCGCAGAGCACTGCTTTATTCTGTCTTCACTAACTTCTCCAGCCCTGGGGTCCCTCCTGGTTGGAGTTGACTGTGGGGAGCACTGAGCAGGGTACAGGTGGACAATAAGGTGATGTTAAGGTCACCTGTCGGGTAAAGCAACATGGACTGAACCCGTTCCTTCCCACCCCAGGTCTTCACTGTGTTCTCCAATGCAGCCCAGAACAGCGGCTTCCCAATGATCTCCAGGGGCCTCACAGAAAGGACAGCCTCTGTGGAGACTTCTCATCCTGATATGTCCTCCAGGCTTGGAAAAGTGGACATGGTCAGGTGCCTGCAGCTCCATCTCTGAAGGGAGGTACTATACTCCTACACCCTATGGGTCCTGCAGTCTCTCAGACCCCAGGACAATCCTCCTAAAGCTAGATGTCCAGGAGGAGCCATGGCTTGCCCCGCTGAGCTACTGAAGTGCTGGACAGGGGTCTGGGCTCTCCCTAGAGCTGTGTCACATGTGCTTTTCCTCCTCCTGTGTCATTTGCTTAGTGCATTTGTGTGTTGGGCGCTGGGGAAGCCGCGAGGAACAGGGCCCAGGCTCTGCCTGGCTGAGTCTGTAATTTGAGAGGAACAAAGGCAAGCGGGCAGCAGGGCTGAGGAAGGGACGGCTGGGAAGAGGCCTCAGTCTCCCAGGTCACTGGTTTCTCTTGGGCTTTTGAGAGCTGAGAAGGAGAAACTGAGGCCCCGGGCAGGGAGGAGGTTGAGGGGATGGGTCCTCCTACCTGACAATGCTCCACTCTGGCTCAATACGCACAATGGTGGGGTCCTCAACATACTGAAAGACCAGGTCCTGTCGGATCCTGGCCCTGTCCACCTGCACAGTCACCTTCATGTCCAACACCTCATCTGAGGATGTAGTGTTACAGATAATGTAGGATGGTGAGCGCCTGGAAAGGAAGGCAGAGCATGGGCTCCTAGGTATTAAGCAGTGGTCGGGGTCAACCCCTTTCTTGGCACATCAGGTTTCAAAGAAGTAAGGGGTGGGCACTGTCATAGATAGAAGTCACGAATCAAGGACAAGGGTCAACCTTTTGAGAGGCTCCTCTGAGCCTACCTTTCAAATAGGCCTGGTCTTTGGGCTGTCCTTGACCCTAGCCCCTGCTCCAATTTTAGCAAGGATCTAGCTACATAGTCTGGTGAGGTTCCTTCCTCCACGTCTCATTCCTGCCTTGCCTGAGATAAGAATCCCCTGAAGTGAGTTTGGTGGCCCTTGCCACCTCCTCCCTGTGACTCTGAGTCCTGAGCTCTGGCTATACTTGTGGCACTGGTGTTGAGCTCTGCCCTCTTCTGACTTGCAGCCCTACTGCAGCAGTTTTGAGTAAAGTCACCCTCACACGCTCACTAAGTAATGGTTTCTTGGATAGCAGTAATGCAAGACCCCTGGCTGGTCTGACTTTGAATCTGTCACGGTTCTTGTCATAACCTACTCCAGGAACACCTGTCTCTGGAGACTTGGGCTCAGATCGGTCACATCTCCCACAGCATTCCTTGGATGGGCTCCCTGTGGCCCCTACTCCAGGCTCCTGGCTAGGTAAGGTATATCCCTTCGGGCTGCAGACCCAGCGAGGCAGAAGGAAGAAGGTCTCTTGCCCTTGTTGGCTCAGCCTTGGCCTTCTGGGATCACCTGTTTAGAGCAGGTGGGGTGGTCCCAAGCAGCTCCCAGCAGGAGAGGCTCTGCCCCTTGAAGGGGCATCAGCTGCTGGTTCCAAGCTGGATGCTCAATGGTACTCCCATCCTCTGCAAAGGGTACATCCTAAGACACCAGGCTGAACTGTGGACAGCAGCATGGCACCTCCCCACCTTCCATGGAAGCCAGGGCTGGTACCTACTGTCTTCCCCCAAACAGAGCAAGAATGAGAGCTTTTGGAGGGACTTGCAAAAGTCAGCCTGGGAAAGGGGCAGTTTCTATTCATCTCTGTGGGAACCCACATTTCCTTCCCAGGTGGTTTCCATGTCTAGACCCTCCTCTGGGCCCAGGGCTTACCTGTGGAAGAGGCATGGCTGGCTCCCGAACATCACCACCACATTGCTGCCCGCATTCAAGTTGGTGCCTGTGATGGTAACCTGTGTGCCCCCAGACATGGGTCCCCGGCTGGGCTTCAGGTCTGCAAGGGTCAGAGTCTGCATAGAAAAGAAGAGGACTGAGACATGCTGGGCTAGGGGGAGGAGGCTAGGACAGGCCTTAGGCAGTGCCCCATGGTCTACTGAAGAGCTGCCATCTAGAATCTACTCATGTGGCCTCGCCAAGCCATTTCGTATTCTTGGTGTGAATAGAGCTTTCATCTCTACGTGAATAATAGTGGTCATGAGAGCCGCTGTGTACCGATTTTTTTTTTCTTTTAGTGACAGCCTTTATCTCTAGTGATATAGACATATGTATGTCTATAATTATCCAGTCAGCGATTTTTAAAAATGGCTATCATTATTTCACAGATGAGACTCAGAGGGGTTAACTAAGTTCTGCGAGGTCACAGGGCTAAAAAGTACTGCAGTTGAGACCTGACTCCACAGCTCTGGTCTCCAGCCACTTCTCCAAGAGACAGAGAAGGGAACCTGCCATTCCCAAAGGTCTCTTCTGGGAACCCTCCAGTGGCCAGAGCATGGGGCATGTGAAGACTGTGCCCAAGAGATCTTTGAAGGCCTGTCAAGTCCCCTGCCCTGACTGGAGGTGAGGAGCGGGCTGGGTGGGGGCGGGGAGCAGAGCCCCAGACAGTAGGGGATTTGGAGTTTGCAGTTTGTGCCTTCATTAGCATTTTAATGGAAAAACTTTCCCTGGTCCCAGGTGAGAAGCCTGTATCTGCATTTAAATGAAGATTTCTCTTTCCCTTCCCCAGCTACAGTTCCTGAAAGAACTCCGTGCTGAGGCTGAACCCACTGGGTTCACAAGGCCATGGGTACTCTCCCTCAGGAGGCCTCCTTTGGGGGCCAGCAAACCCACCCACCTGCCATGTACCCAGACCCCAGAGAAGGGCACACTGGTGGCATTCACCTGGAGACACTCACTGACCTTGGCTCCACGTTTCCTCAGTTAGGTTTGAAATCTTGGCTTTGTGACTGAACAGCCAAGGAGAAGGGACTTTTGATATCTTGCTGTGTGACTGGGCAAGATAGTCAACTTCTCTGGTCACAGAATTGGGGAACTGAGCCCTAAAGGGGTTATCTCCAGGACCCATGACAGTTTTCTTGTTCAATAAACTATAATAGTCAGCTATTTCCAAAGGGTGACTCTGCCCCACTGGCCTCCCCAGAGAGGAAACACTTAGTCTGTCTGCTGGTGCCCGGCGCCCCAGGGCCACGGGGAAGGTTCAGAGTCAAAACCTGGGAAGGACCAGAGCTTGCCTCATTGCAGTGGTGTTTTGCAGGGCCTGGCTGGAAGGGGTCTGTTCCGGGTGGGAGAGGGTGTTATGGAAACATGTTTTAGACTTGTGAGAAACGATTAATTATTCAACTCATGCTTCATAAATATTTCACGGTGGGTTTGCACGGGAAATCAAAGTCTGAATTATTTGCCAGCTCTTCACTTGGCTCCATGAACGAACAGACTAGAAGGGAGAGGGAGAAGGCGCATTCCCAGCATGGAGACCTCCTGGGACAGGGCTGGTGGCAGGCCAGGAGCAATGATCTGGGCTTTGACATTCGTCAGACTAACCAACACATCAGAGCCTGGTTTGATTTGTGAAGAGAAGCTGAAGGAAACTCAAGTTTGTCCCTGAGGCAGGAGAGTGGGGCAGAGAGTAAGGCCTGGGAGGCCTTACATGAAAGATTGCAAAATTAGTAAGGGAGAAAAACCTGTTAGCAAAACCAAAGGCTGGAAACACCACCAACGGGGGAGGGGGGAGGGGGGATGATGGCCCAAACTGTGGAGCCACCAGTACAGGCACAGAGGCACCAGTCTGTAGGTGACCTGTGGACCATTATAATACCAACACCCCCTTCCCCCATCTGTGGAGATTTGAGCCCCTGAGATACATGGAACTGGATGGAGAATTAAAGGTAACAGAGCAGGTGTGAAAAAGCCCAAATGACCCCCCAAAGCCTGTGAAATGAGACATAAAAGCCACACAGTAGGCTCCAGGCTAAGCTTGTAAACTTTCTCCCTGCCCCAGACAGCTTTCGCCCTTGGAAGCGTATCATTTTCTAATAAACCTGTTTCTGCGGCTTTCCACATCTGTCCAATTCTAGGACATAAGAATCTGGAAGTCACTGTGGATGCTCACTTAACTCTACTATATCCCCTAATCTTGACACCAGGAAAGGGCTCTCAGCACACCCCAGAGCGCTACAAGTCCCCAGAGGAGCCTGGGGAAAGCTATCCCAGGACCCCACAGGAGAGGGCATTCAGGGTGGTGCTTAAGAAGTGTCCCCTCCCCACAAGTTACCTAGCTGAGAGGAGAGGAAGACAGTGAGGGCATTAGGCCACTCAGAAGCATGCTTAGAAGGTGAGTCTGTCTTTTCTCCTGACCCTGTGAGACTCATGAGGAGTCTTTTTATTCCCACTGGGAAACACCTACCTTCCAAGACTCTACCCCTAAGTGAACATGGAGCAGAGGAAGAAACTGGGGTCCTCAACATCCATCTTCCCTGAATTTCTACCCTAGAGGATGTGTGGCACCAGGCCATTTCCTTAGAAGGACCCTTCAACCAGGAAAGTGACATAGGTCATCGATGGAGCAAGGGCCCAGGGTGCTTGCCTTACTCTAGCAGCTACTTAGGTTGTTTCTCATGGCCTCTTGGCTCCTACTGCCCTCCCCTCCCCCTCCCCCCTCTCCACTCCTGTGTTTGGGTGTGAGTCCATGGGTCAGTTTTATGCTAGGGAAAACACCTGCCAGGCAAGTTCCACATGGAAATCAGAGGCCAACTTGACACACACTGCCTTTCCATTGCTTCTTCCACGAAACTTTGCCTAAATACCCCAGATTCAAGAACACCTTGTCCCACAGTAGACACAAGCCTGCAGGCGTACCTGCTGATAAACGGTTCTCAGCAGAAGAAAAAGGAAGAAGAACCAGGAGGGAGGGAAGGATGGAGGAAGGAGTAAAGGAGGAAGACTTCCTAACATCAGCCACACAGGCTCTTTGGAAGATCTAAAAATGGAAAAATGGGAGCCTCAAGGCCAGGAGATTTCACCCCCTTCCCTAAAGCTGTGAGCTGGGCAGGCTTCGGCAGGCCTGGAAGGTTCAGGAGGGAACTTGAGGAACTTGAGTGGTTGGTGTGAGGCCTGGGCGAGGTTATGGTAAGGAGACTGGGGAATGGAGGGATGGGAGCTGGGGGCCAGTGTGTGACTAGGGGGAACAGAGTGGCCCACAGGGGGGACTAGGTACAGGACAGGTGGAAAGGAGGCTAAGAAGGTCATGAGACGGCAGTGGGTGGGCAGGAAAAGATGGCCGGCTGATCATGGTGGGATAAGGTGTAAGTGGGGGTAGGGGTCGGTAGGGGTCGTGGCGAGGGTGGCTAACACAAAAAATGGCACTACATGAGATGGAGACTATATGATTTCACCATACCGCGAGAGACACACAAATATCATTCTCGTCTTACAAATGAAGAAACTGAGGCACAGAAAAGTTAGTTAGCTTGTCTGAGTTCTCCCCATTAGAAAGTGGCTGAGTCTAGGCACAATTACCAGGAGTTACTCTGCTGCTTGGCCACACAGGGGACACTGGGACCCAAGGGCCAACATTTGAATCTAGGTCTTCGAGGCCCCAAGGCTATGTTCCTACTCTGTGGGGGTCCCATGAACATAGGTGGTGGGTGGAGGCCCTGCTCTGCATTGATGGCCATAAGATTTACTGCAATCTGCACCCAGGCAGGCCTTTGGCATCCAGGACTCACCATGAAATAATAGAGCTGTGAGGAGCGGGCCATGAACTCAGGTCGACACACAGCCACACAGATCTCCACGAAGCCTGCATGCTGGCTGGGCTTGGCCTCTCCCATCTCACACACGATCCTATAGGAGCAAAGGAGAGACCTCATGAGCCACAGGACCATGGTCTAGGCCCACAGCGAGCCCAGAGAGGTAAGCTGACCTGCATGAGCTCAACAAGTAACCCAGAACTCGGATCGGATCTTAGGTCCTCAAGTCTCTTCTTGGGAGCTGCTGCTCCCAGCATCCGGGCTGCCCCAGTGATGTATGTCTCCTCCTAGACGGTCCAAGTTCTATGCCAGGAGAAGAGACGCTTCCATGTGTGTTTATGAAGGAGGGTTTGGTGTAGTTACTAGTGCAGAGGGGTGTGTGTGTGTGTGTGTGTGTGTGTGTGTGTGTGTGTGTTCTCCATCTCACAAATGAAGAAACTGAGACACAGTTACCCAGATATTTATATGTTTAACATCATGGAATCAAATCTATGGAATCAACCAACCATAGACCAAAAATATTGCAAAGCAGATTTTATTCATATTGAATATGTGTAGGCTACCCTTTTTCTTTTTAAAAATTATGTTTTATTTTTATTTTATATGCGTGAGTATATGTCTGCATGTCTGTCTGTGCACCACGTGCATGCCTGGCTCCGATGGAGGTGAGACAAGGGCATGAGATCTCCTGGAACTGGAGTTATAGATGGTTTTAAGCTACCAGGTCAGTGCTGGGAACCAATTTGGGTCCTCTGCAAGAGCAGCCAGTGATCCTGACCACTGAACCATCTCTCCAGTGCCCAGACTTATTTTTTCTTATGATTCTCTGGACAAAACATTTCTGTTGACTTAGGTAAAAAGTAATGGAGAGAGGATTTTAAAGCATGGAATAGGATGCTCACAGGTTGTCTGCAAGGACTATACTATTTTATAGAAGTCACCTGAGCATCATATATTTGAGTATCTTCAGAAGATCTTAGAACCAATTCCCCACGGATACTGAGAAGATATCATTTACACACAAGCACACTCATACTTAAACCTGTGCACATATTCTATATACATGTACACAAACATGAATATTATAGACACACATTTATGATTATGTGCAAGTTTATGTGTTTGTATACATAAACACATATTTTAAAAGATAAATGTAAATATAGCATAAGCACTGTTCTAAATACCAGTTTGTACTTAGCAACATTTCATGTGTTTTCATCGAGTCTCTATATACATCTACTTTATTCTTCCTAACAGTTTTGTAATATTATATACATGTTTAAACTACCATTTTTGTAATGATCTTCCTATTGATGGGCATATAAATATTCTGATCTTTTTCCTGCTTCAAAAAACAAACAAAACAGCCAAAAAGGCAACATGCACATACCTAAATATCATGTGTTTATTAGAATAGACTTCTCAGGAAGTAATGTACTGGCAAAATAGTTTATTTACTTAACATTGATAGGGCACAATAATGTTCCCCAAAAGCTGTACCAATTTGCATTTGTATTAATGGTCCACTACTTTAGCTAAGACTAGATAGTAACAAGCCTTTGAAAGTTTTTCCAGTCTATTACAGAAAAGATCTCGTTTAGGTCCAGTGATTGTTACAGAGGATACATATGTTCATGTGTCTTTTCTTTCCTTATTTTTTTTACATTGCCTTCCTTTAACTTCGCTGTTAAAGACCTCTCTCTATTATGCTGACCAATTGTCCTTGGGTGAAGCCTTCTAAACTAGGCATATTAACTTTCATTTGTTATAAATACTGCAATTCTTTTCTTCCTGGTTGTCAATTTGTTATCTGTCCTTCAACTTGGTTTTCAGTGTATTCTGCCACACTAGCATTCAAAAGCATCTATTGCAGCTAAATCTACTGATCTTTTCCTTTTTTATTTCTACATTGTGAGTCCTGTGGAGATTGTTTGGCTAGTTGGTTTTGGTGCAGTTTTATCTTTTGTAGTGCTGGGGATCAAACCAGGGCCTGGTACATGTCACATGAGCACCCTGTCACCGAGCCACATCCCCAACCCTGTAGTTCTATGTCTTCTGTTTCTTAAACAGAAGTGCAGAGGAAAGGTCCTGTTCTGTTCTCTCTCTGTCTCTCTGTCTCTCTGTCTCTCTGTCTCTCTGTCTCTCTCTCTGTGTGTGTGTGTGTGTGTGTGTGTGTGTGTGTGTGTGTGTCTGTATAGACACCATAATAAACTCATGTTTGGTGTGAGGAAAAGACAGATGGACTCTGGCTTTTCTTTCACAAATTTAATTAGAAGCCGTATTCTTCTTGGTCCCCTGTGTATGTGCATGTATGTGCATGTATGATACCTTGACTCTGTGCCTGTCTGTGATTCTGAGGTGTTGGATGAATTACAATGCCTTGACTTACAAGATTCCAGCTTTATAATGGTGTGAAAGTGACATGTAAGTCTGTCAACTCTTGTCTACAATTTTGTACTTTGAATTTTATCTTTTCTTGAGCTAGCCACATGTTCTATGATACTCTCTGTGATGCTGGCCAGTGGCAGAAAGCTTCAGGTCCCCGTGAGCCAGGGACCACAAGAAGAAACAACGTTGGTAGCTGCTTAAGAATCTATAACACCAGCCGGGCGTTGGTGGCACACACCTTTAATCCCAGCACTCGGGAGGCAGAGGCAGGCGGATCTCTGTGAGTTCGAGGCCAGCCTGGGCTACCAAGTGAGCTCCAGGAAAGGCGCAAAGCTACACAGAGAAACCCTGTCTCAAAAAAAAAAAAAAGAAAAGAAAAGAATCTATAACACAATTTCATCTCATGTTGTTTCAAGATTTTATCTAGACATAGTACCAAGAGCTAGAAATGCATCTCAGTGATAGAACACTTATCTAGCATACAGAGGGTTCTGGATTCAGTCCCCATCATGTCCAAAAGAGATAAGGTTGAGGAACATCTGTACAATAACTTTTTGAACTGATGAATTCCCTACATTTAACATATCATTGTTTCTGAGTTGTTTCCATTAGAAACAAAGCTGAGGTAAACATTGTTAAATATGAATTTTTGCAAGTCTGGTTATTTAGAGAATTTCTAGAAGCCTATTAGCTAGACTTAAAGACTGTGTGTGGGGGTGGGGAGGTGGAATGTGATATTGGGGATTGAACCTGGGGTCAACTGTTCTACCAGTGAGCTACATCTCAGCTTCCTTTTTCTTTTTCTTTCTTGATTTTGAGACAGTCTCACTAAGCTGCCTAGGCTGACCTTAAACTCACTTTAGCCCAGGCAGAACTTGAGCATGAGAGTCTCAAGTAGTTGGAGTTACAGGCCTGTCCTTAAAGTGCCAGCTAAACCTTTTTTTTTTTTTTTCTGTTTTTCTTTTTAGTTCTTTTCAGAGAGGGAGGGAGAGAGCACACTGTATGATTGTATGTATATGACATATGTGTGTGATGCATGCAAATGAGTGTTTCATTTGTGAAATTTGTGAGTGAAATGCTGGTTTCACCCTACTACTCTCACTTTATTGCCTTGACAGGGTCCATCACTGAACCAGAAGCTGACCCTTTCAGCTAGGTGAGCTCCCAGGAGCTGTCTGTCTCTATCCCTCAGTGCTGGTGTTACAGGCACATGCAGCCATGTGGAGCTTCCAGCTAAGACTCTTGAAATCCATGTGTCCAAGTGTGTTCCCGAAAGTTTGTCCCAGGTTTCCTCCCACCACAAGGAAATGAGCCACTTGCATCGGGTGCTTATTTTTATTTTCATTTTTGTTTTTATCGAGATAGTAGCCCAGGCTAGCCTCAAACTCACTATGCAGTTGAGGATGACTAATCTTGAACTTCTGACCTCCCTGTCTTTATCCATCTAATCCTGGGATTACATCTGGTTTATGCAGTGCTGGGGATTGAACTCCGGGCTTCCTGTGAGCTAGACAAGCACTCTACCCACTGAGCTCGGTCTCTGGCCTCTGGAGCATTAACTTTTTAAAAATGTTCTCCATTGCAGTCATTTACATTTCATTTTTCATAGGAGTTTTTGGTTCTTTGTGCATCTCGTGAATTATACATGCATGCTCTTTGCTCATTTTGTGATAACTGCCTTTTATTTATAAAGCCTCTTTATTGGTTAAGAAAAAGGTATCTATTAACTGTGATGGGTATAACCATATCCCCAGCTTTTCATTCACTTTTTAATTTTTCTTACAGTGATTTCTGATGTATAAGTTTTTGAGTTTTATATACTCAAACCCCTAATCTTTTCTTTATGTTTTACTTTTCAACTCATGCTTGAAACATCTTCCCCTTCATGAAATCAAATGAATTTGCACCTGCATTTTCTTCTAATCTTTCAGTTTCATTTTTGTACCCCTAACTCTTTAATCTACACGGAATTTATTTGGGTGTATAATGTGAACTAAGGAGCTGATATTATTATTCTCCTGGCATTACCCAGCACCGTTTACTGAAGGATCTTGCCTTTCCTTGTTGATGTGAACTGTCACCTCCATCACACACTAAATTCCTGCGTGTCAGGATTCTTGCCCTGAGCATTCTGTATCACTCCATGGATCTAACTGATACCGCAGCACTTTAATCATCTGCCTTTATAATAACACTGTTGAGGCCTGGTCCGTGGTTGGGGGATGTTAAGCTTCCCCACATCATGCTGTATCAGCAGCAGTTGGCTTTGCTTTGATTTCAGAAAATTGTAGGAGCCCCAGATAGACGTTTGGGTCACTAAGTGATGTTAGATGAGGGAGATGAGTCCAAGTCACAGTGGGATCTTCTGCATTCTACCCACTACAAGTGCCCTGGGGATGCCCTAGTGGGAGTCAGGAAAGAACGGCACATACAGCATCTCTGTGCTTCTCAATCATTCAGTCCAGCAAGCAGAAGCGCAGGGCACTGCCAGGCCTAAGGGATGGCCTGCCAGCAGCCCACATCTAATGCTCATAGGACAATTCATAAGGTTATAGTCTGGGTGAGACAGAATAGAATACAGATTCCACTGTGCTGGCAAGCATTCCATAGCTGTGTTTGCTGGGCTGGAAAGTAGTGTTTACTTATTTACAAGACAATGCACGGCTCACTGGATCTCCTCCACTAGGTGGGTTAAGGGTCAAGGTCATCTGTTGAATGACCCTTTTGCGCATGATTTGCAAAGAGAAAAATTAGCCAAAGAGCCCACAGACCCGAGAATAGCATGAGATTTCATTTTCAGCCTCCACAGAGGATAGCCCAGGGCTAGCTTACCTGTGGGGAAGCTCATGGGGAGTTAGAGGCAATAGAGGGAATTGAATTCACACTCCCTGGCAGACTTTAATTTTGCTCTTTCTCACCTCTTCCTCTCCTACCCCAAGTAGTCAGCAGCCACGTTCTTCCTCCCTGCCCCATTTTCCCATCCTTGTCTCTAGCTCCCTAGCATGGAATCTCAGTAGTACAGAAGGCAGAAAGCTGAGGGTGACCCTGTAGACACCCTAAAATGTTAGTTGCATTCTACCCCCCTCCCCAACTTGGCTCTGAGTTTACCATTAATCAGTCAGTTCTTAATCTGCAAAGTCCCAAATTTGAAACATTTCAACCTTGATATGGCACCATTAGTGGAAAATTTTATACCAGGAAACTTTATTTGGTGATTATTTAAAATATTATATAAAGTCATCTTTGGACTATGTGTACAAATTGTATATAACACACAAATGAATTTTGTGTTACATTGAGGGCCCATCCCCAGGATATTTCACTATGTGTATGCAAACATTCTGAAGTCTGAAGAATAAAAAAAATCCCCACTCCACAATACTTCTGGTCCTAAGTATAGTGGATAAGGGGCATCTCAAGCCTGTACTGCCATGTCTGCCCGCCCCCCCTTAGCTGCCTCCATATCTCAGGTGGCTCTCACTTACTGTTCTGCAGGGATATAGCCATCCACCAATGGGCTGCATTCCACACCAGCCACCTTGACATGTGAAGCAATGTCCCGGAATTCCAGACCCAGGTTCTCCCCTCGGATGGTGACCTTGGTGCCCCCTTCCCGAGGGCCTGTCACTGGAATGATCTGCAGAGAGGAACAGAGGTGATCCTTCAGGCCTCAAGAAGCATCACCACCTACTTGCTCAAGAGGCCAGAGTGGGCGTGGCCCTTTATGCTTTTGGGCACAGTTCCTTAAGCAGGTCTAGGAGGTGTGTGGCTATCAGTGGGTGGTATCCTTGGGCAAAGAGGTCTGTGTTTCTCTGTGGTCCTAAGGGCCATGTTCAGAGCCCCTGGTCTATCTTCCCATCTCATAGAGGAAGAGAATATAACTGCAGTGTTACCACATACTCCAGAGAAAAATCAGGATAGACTTGTGGCATACAATACAACCCTCTTAACCACCCAGAACCACCTGTATCTAGGACCATCCCACCCACTTCCAACATCAAATGTCCAGTCTCCAGTCACTGGTTGTTTCTCTTTACTGAAAGGCCAAGGCACTTGTCATGCTACTTTCATGACCATCACTATTCAGGTTGAGTTCCCCATTCTCCCATCCAG
The DNA here is from genome assembly GCA_902168405.1 of Peromyscus aztecus. NCBI lineage: Eukaryota > Metazoa > Chordata > Mammalia > Rodentia > Cricetidae > Peromyscus > Peromyscus aztecus. The sequence continues at coordinate 51,195 of CABHPQ010164060.1, forward strand.
CCCCTCTCTTGACCTTAAGTCCCTGAGAGCAAGATGTGTCTCCAGTTCCCCCTGCCTGCCTTTCTTGTCAATGGTAGCATGCTGTTGCAGCCAAGCCAACTCACTAATCTCTCTTCAGAGCATCTGGCATACCATTTACCTTCCTTGTTGGCTTGGCTTGTCATGAACAAGGTTTCAATTTAGATATTACCCTGGTACACTGGTCCAAGGGACTCTCCTTCCTTCCAGAGATGTCACCGTAGATGTTAGTGCTCATAATTAGAATGTAGGGACTTGTCAACCAGGACCTGGCTTGCTTTGAGGTAGGGGCCGTGGACAGTGAATGTCATCTAATTGTTACTTCCCACAATAAAACTGTTCCTGGTTCTCAGAGCACCTGCACCTGAAGTGAGGTCCCTGAGAGAGAATCTGAACGGCAAGAGTCTCTAGTTCTTTCCTGAATGTTCCACTACCCCATTCTCTAAGGGATACATACAGAGCCCTGTCCTGGATGGCTGGTAAAGTTGGAGGAACCAAAGGCCCTGGACTGGGCTGCCCCAGTGGCAGCTTTTCTGGAGGGAGACTGTTCACTAACCGAAGACTAGCAACTTCCTTCCTATTACATATCCCTTTGTAGACACACATGTTTGTGAGTAAGCATGCTTGTGGCGTAAGAATTTATATGAGCACATTCCCATCGTAGTAGAAAACAGCTGCACCTGGAGAAATGGGCCCATTTCTGCTGTGTGAGGTGTGCAGATGTGTGGAAGGCAGGCAGAGAGTGCTTACGTACTCCCCCAATGCTCGCCCAGATGGTGGGTTCCCAGTGCGCTTGGTGGGGGAGGGGCACTACATGAAGTTCCAGCCCTGGCTTGTCATCCTGTAAGAGGGGTTTTATCTTTGGACCAGTCCATGGTCCCCTGGAGGGATGATGCCAGGTTGGAGTCAGTAAGTAGCCCCCACCCTAGGGAGATTTGTTTAATTTGTCACCTTTTCCCAGTGATTTTCCTGGATTCAAGCCAAGAGAAAGCAAATCCAGCTGATAGGTTTCAACGTACTGTGAGTCACCATGTGCCACAGCCCCGGGGATAGCTTAGCTGTTAAGAGCGTGAGGGTAGTGGTTTCACAGAAGTGCAGGACTGTGGAAGGACTGGGAAGGAGAGATAGGAATGTGGGAAAGTGGGCCAAGGGACATTTACCTGCCCCCACCCATGCCTTCATCCTGGAAGTCCCCACAGAGAACAGAGGAAGTCCCAGTTTTGATATCACCATCGCCAGGAATGGGGAAGGTGAGGGATGCATTTTGGCGGCCGCCCTGAGGTGGCTGAGGGGGTTCCCTCATAATAGCCAACACTGTTTCTGCCCAGACCCACCCCAGTGGCACAGTCTGTAAGGAGTGAATGTCCTGTCACTGTGTGAAGGAGAACATAAATCCAGGACTTGGGGGATTTGGGAGGCAACACTGTTTTCTCTATACTCCGGTTATTGTAGCTGACACTACTCTCTACCAGGGAAAGGAAGAGAAGAACCCTGGGCTTCACGGTGGGTCCTAACTAACTATGCCCTCCCTCCAGTTCACAGGTGGGGTCCTAACTAATCTCATGACTTAGTTACGTTTCTTGTTGCCATGACCAAATACCTGAGAGAAGCAACTTAAGGGGGAAAATGATTTATTTTGGCCCATGGTTATGGGGTTAGATCTATCATGGTGGAGAAGGCATCGCAGCGGTCTTGGTCCCTGGTGGCAGGAGCATGTGGCAGCTGCTAGTTGTATGGTATTACCCATGAGGCAGAGAATTCAGAAGGAAGTTGTGCTCTAATGCTTATCTTCCAGGGACCCATGTCCCCCAGCTTGGTTGCACCTCCTAAAAGGTCTATAATCTCCTAAAACATAACTACCACCTGGGGACCAAGTGTCCAAACACATGAGCCTGTGAAAGACATTTCATATTCAAACCACGATATTCCAGTACCTCAAATGTGACTTTAGGTAGTGATAAGTCTTTACAGAGACCATTAAGCATAAAGGAGGCCATTAGTATGGGTTTTAACCCAGTGTGAGCATGGTGCTATAAAGAAACAGCCAGGACACCTGGAGACATACAGAGAGGGACATGGGGGAGCGCAGTTGACATCTAACCAGTTCCTCCTTTGGAAGCAACCAATCCTGTCAACGCCTCGATCTTGGACGCCTACCTCCAGGATAGTGATACTGCAAGCTACATGGTCTATGATGCTTGGTTACAAAACCTCAGGAGCCCAATGTAACATTGCTTCCATGCTGACTAACCAGGGCTGTGAAGGGAATGTGCAGACTCCAGAGCACTTCACACATACATAGTCTAGGACCATGGTCATCAATGCTCAATATGGAATTCGGGGAACATTAGCAAAACTGAGCAAAGCTGGGTGTGTCCTCCTGATGGACAGATGCAGATACAGCTGCTCACTTTCCTCTCTTCTCCCTCTTCCCCATCTACCTCATTACTATAATCAGCATCCTCCATGGCAGAGAGGTACTAAGCACCTACTGTGTGCTAAGCCCTGTTCCTGAGGTGATGGGAGGATTATATTAGATGTGATCCTAATGTTGGAGAATAGTCAAAAGGAGACATGCATTTCTCTTCCTATTTAAGAAGAGAACAAGGATCTCAAGCCTGGTGGAAGAATACCTTAGGTGGACACCCGTGTCAGAAGTATGGAATGGGGACAGGAGATAGAACTGTCCATAAAGTCCCCAGGGGCAGCAGTTCTCTTGTTAGGCACCTTTGGTAATGATTTTAATGGTGCTGAACAAGATGGAGGAGGCTGATGAGCTTCCCAAGAGTGCTACAGAAGCTGAGGAGGTATCATGGCTGACAGTATGCCTCCAAGCCAATCCCTGAACTCCACTGTGGGACAGCAGGTGCTTATACTCACTGCATAGGTGAGGCATGCTGATACAGCCCTGCACAGACCCGGCTGTGTCCCTACTAGCTAAGTGCTTTGCTTTGCCCTGCTCCTTCCTGTTCTGCACAGTTAGACTCCTGAACTGCATCCAGATCTGTTTCCGATTCTACAGCTTAGGTCTTATTGGGGCAAGTTCTGAAGTCTCTCTGCTGTGGCTTCTCGCTGCTCGACAGAGCTGGGCTCTGGCCCCTGGACCCAGGGCAACCATCACTATTGGCTAACTTCTAGTGAGGCTGCTGTTGACGAAGCTTCACAGCCTTGTCACTGAGGTGTCTGGACACAGAGGGAGGGGGCAATAAAACTCCAATAGGGCACCCTTTCTGTCCCCTGGGTGAGGGAAAGGTCTCTGAACCAAGCCTAAGCTTCCATAGAATCTATGAAGGAAAATGAGGATATGCCTGACCAGTCAGAGCACCCAAGTCTACCCAGTGAATAGGGGATGTCCAAAGCCAGGTATTGTCTTGAGAGCCTTGGTCCCTGGCAGGCTATAGAATGGCTTGGCAGCCTGGAATGAGCTCCAGGCTAGGCAGTGGCTTACCTCTGTGATCCGAGGGTTGGTGCACTTGCTGTTGGCACCTGACAGTTCCAGCCACCGGCTCTCATGGGCAGGACAGTGCTGGCGCAGGGTACACTGGCCTGGGCTCTGACACCAGCCACACTCAAAATCTGGGTCAGCTTTGAGGCACAGCCCACAGCTCTCACGCATGGCCCCACACTTGTAGAGGTAAACTGTGGAAGACAAGGACAAGAGACACTTTGGGATGGGGAGAGGCTGAGCATGGCTACAGGGAAACTGAGGGTCTCTATTTGGTCTTAGCCATCCTTCCTAGCAAGCTCCTGTCACTCTGTCCCACTCCTGGGAGCCACCGCAGTGCAGAGACCAGGGTCAGGAAATGACAGGGAAAAGTGGATGGAGAAGAGCTAGGCTGTGAAGGAAAGACTCAAAGCCCAAGGGAGATTGACAGGTGCTGGGAGGTAGGGATGAGGTGACCTCCCAAGAATGCAGTGCTGCCTTCTCTCCCCGACCACACTCCCACTCCTCCCTGCCTTCTCTACCAGCCTTAGCCTCTCCACACCTTTATTCTGAGCTGGGTTGTCAATGTTGAAGTGTCCGTTCCACACGACTGTCAACTCCACCGGCAGGTTGTTGATCTCCATCCCTTCATAGGAATACTGCAGCCAGATTGAGGGGGCGAGGAAAGAGCAAAAAACTGTTACAAAAAGATTTCTAGGAAGACCTGAGTGCTTACTTAGCCTGGGGCCCCATAGAACACACAGGATTAAGGACTAGCCAAGACTGTGCATGTATGTATATGTGTGTGTGTGTGTGTGTGTGTGTGTGTGTGTGTGTGTGTATTCCTGAATACACATCTACATGTGCATGGTCAGATGGAGGAGCACAGGGGCCAGATGATGATGCAGAGGGAGGCTAGGCCTCAAGAGAATGCCTCTGCAGCAACACTACCTGAGCAGCAGTCTACCTGCACAGCAACATATCTGTGCAACAGTACATGTGTGGGGGCCATTTCAAGAAACAGACCACAAGAGTCAACGCAGAGACTCATAACTGGTCAACGTGCTGAGAATAAGTGATTGTGAATGCTTGGCCACAAATGGGACATAGTTATCAACTCCCATGTCCAGGGGAGACCCACCCAGGCCAGGGAATATAAGAGGAGGCAGAAAGAAGAGAGGAGCCAGAGGACGGGAGGAGTGCTGTGAGACGATGCTGTGTTCTGGACAAGGTATGGCTTGTCACTCATGAACGCACAGCAGCTTGGTCACCTGCACAAGACAGGCACAAAGTCAAGTCAGCCCAGCTAGAGCACAGATGGGTGAGGAACTCACACGGCCTCACCAACTGAGCAACTGGCAGTTCATGGCTGGTGGCAAGGAATTGTTCTTTGGGGTATGGCTACTGGTAAGTTCCCACACTCTAGCCGATAGCCCTATACTCTTGTAAATATGGATAGCACTAAAGGAGCTTGGTAGGTTATTGAAGAAGAAAAAAAATAAGAGGAAGAGGAGGAAGAGATGTTTTAGGAAGTGGATATGTGGGGCAAATTACAGGGAGAGTTGGAGGGGGAAACTGGGGCCAGAGTTGATATGATCATATTTCATTGTATACATGTATGGAATTCTCAAAAGGAAAAAGAAAAGAAACAAATTGGATGAGCTGCTCATCACAGTCAAGGGGCTCAAAGAGGAGCACAAGGAAGAGCTGTGTTCTGCCCTGAATTCCCAGGGAACTCTGGTCACTAGGCCCTGCCAGGCTGCACCTATACAGGGAACTAACTCTCTATTCCAGAAAGCATTCAGTGCAGGTAATCTCTTTTTCCAAGGGCCTGGAATGGGACCACTGACCACCAGGCAGAGGGAGTGGGTAGCAATGACTAAGAATGAAGAGGTGATGCTCTGAGGGGACAATTGGCTGAGGAGAAGAGAGATCCCAGAGAAGCTTTAGGGAAAGGTGGGAAATCCTGCCCCTGGCCCCACTTCCCTGCTGCTGTCAAGACAAGCCTGGGAGTGTAAGTAAGATTTCAAATGCATTCACAGCCCCAGTTTCCCACCATACTGTTACCCTACTATACTGAAATAATGGAGAATACCCCTGCACAGAGCTCATCATTCTGCCTTCTCTCCTCAGGACCTACTATTTTGAGCAAGGGTGGGTCCTGAGTAAGAGACGGTGGTGAATGGAGAGAAGAGGATGCTGACTTAGAGATGCTGGATGCACCAAGAAGGCTCCATGTGTGGCAGCAGGCATCCATGCTCTGCTTCTGACTGCAGTTACTGGTCAGTGAAGAGAGAAGCAGTGAGCAGAGAGAACTCAGCTTGCTGTGGACAGCAGTGCTAATCAGTACCTGGTGCTTTTCTTATTATACTGGCAGACTTGCCTGCCACAGGGGGTGGGATGGAAGAATGGAATTGTGACAGGTTTTCTGTACAGGAGGGGCTGAGGACTGGCATTTTGTTGAAAAGATTCATCCACTAGGCTTGGTTAGAAGTTCGACTTGCAAATTCGATGGGCTCTTTTTCAGCCCAGAGCCAAGGTTTGGAGGGTCTGAACTGTTGTGGGTGTGGGTGGATATCAAGAGACATGGTGGAAACTGTCCCTTCTCCAAGCTGACTGCAGTACTTCTAGCAAGCAGTAGTGGAAAATAGCCACAGATAGTGGACATGTTCGCCTGGAGAGAACCTCAGGGGCTGGAATCCAAGCCTCTATCACTGGGCAAGAATAGATCTGTTGCTTGTTGTAGAAGCTTCTAAAGTCCAAGGAATTACCCCAAGCCTCTGAGTTACAGAATAAACCACATTGTGAGTGCGCTGGGGATTCTAGATAATATAATGAGCAGTCTGTGTAATCAGCCTTCTTCAGGCTTTATCCTAACATTCAAACATTTTAACTCCCTTATTCCTAGCAGCATAAACCCAGCCCAGCCAGAAACACTGGACATTTTCCCCAGTAGGGAGATGCTCCCAGCACACTGTTCACCCTCTCACTCAGCAGATCTGTGACTGACACCTGCTGGGTACAGAGAGGAGAGCAAAGGCTCCTTGCTCTGCAGAAATGAGCCATATCATTGTTAATCTCATATTGTACCTGAATTATGCCTACATCATTGGTATGCATGTGCAAAATAGAAACAGCATAGAGTTAAATGCTATCTGAGGTTTCAGGCATCTATTGGGGCTCTTCAGTCTCTTTCTCAGATTTGGGGGACACAGCTGTACTGAGATTAACAATAAAAGGCACGCTGGAGAGATGGCTCAGCAGTTAAGAGCACTGGCTGCTCTTCCAGAGGTCCTGAGTTCAATTCCCAGCAACCACATGGTGACTCACAGCCATCTATCATGGGATTCAATGCCCTCCTCTTGCATGCAGGTATATATGTAGAACACTCATACATAAAAATACAAATAAAAGTTTTAAAGATGTCTTTAAAAAGTAGAACAATTACAACACACTGTAAAATTATGTGCATATTCCCATCTTTCCTCCTCTCTAACAAACTGGTAACTTTGTATCAGCCAACTTGTTAACCAAGAGCTTACTATGAAAAGTAAAATTATAGTTGAGGGAAGGCAACTTAATCACCTCCCAGGGACTGAGCTATGTCTTAGTCAGGTTGGGTGTTGTTTAACAGTTTCCTCTGAGATTGAAACACTGAATTCTGCAGAGAAGCTGTTTAAGCAGAGAGGTAATCAACTCAGAACAGCATCAGGAAGTTCCTGAAACTAACTAGATTTGTTGGGCCCCCTTTCCCCAAGTAAGCAATAAAACTGCAAAGATTCTCTGACCAGCCAAGTTGTGAGAACTCTGAGACCAGAGCAGCTGCATGGAAGAAGCAGAGACCGACAGACCTGCCTGGAAGAGGTTTAGACCAACCTCATGCACCTGGAGAAGACACTCTCCAACCTGTTGAGCTAACTTCAGGCTGTGCAGTGTGCTCCAGGTTCCCAGCTTTTGTGAGCTGTCACCCATGCTGGAGTGAGCTTTGGTGATTCAGCTGTCTTTGAGTCATTTCTGCTCCTTGGAGTAACCCTTCACCCATATTCCTGTGAGTAAAACCCAATAAAACGCATTGGTTCACCAAATTGGACTTGGGTTCTATCCATATGTTGGATATGTCATGGGCTCCCTATCTGGGGTAAGGTGACATGTATGTTGTCATCTCCCCAGGAAAAGTTTTGTCACACAATATTGGGTCACCCCAAGTTAATTCACTCCAGCCTCTGAGAGTGGACATTAGAATGAGGAGGGAGGTGCAAAATCCAGGGCCCTCCCCCAGAAGTGGCTAATTCCATTGTCAAGAGATTTTCTGTGGTTCTGGTGTTGACCAAAAGTGAAGAACCCTGCCAGAAGTAGGGAGTCAGGGGCTGCCCAGAAGATGGGGGAGTATGCAGGAGAAGGTACCCTCCCTTATGTGAGAGAAGGCAGTGGGGCTCTTGCTGGCCTCTTGCCTGGTCTCCTCCTTGTTCTGGCTTCTCCTCCCTCCTTCAGGCCTGCAGACCCCAGAGGGTGAGATGACGAAGGGTAGGTCACCCGGTCCACCCAAGGCTGAGCACCAACTGAACACCTAGCAGCGCTGGACATCCACAGACTTGGACTTTGGGAGGGTGCTGGTGACTAAGTCAGGCTCGAAGCCCAGCTTCTGTCCCTCAAGCCTCCTCTAGCCAGGACCCAATGTGGGAATGGCAGGTGTTGACTGGAGTGGAGTTAGCTCATGTCAGTGAAATCTTCAGGCCCCTCTCAGGATGGTTCTGAAATGGCCCAGGAAGGAAGGCAAGGAATTCTTACTATGTATGTATGTGCTTGCCTGTGTGTGCAAACATGATTACATGTATGTATGTGTATGTGTCTGTCTGTCTGTCTCTCTCTGGTTTACACACACATGGAGGGGCACATGGACATGAGCAAATGACCAAGTTTTGGGTCCCTCATTTAGAAAGTGAGAATTAAGGAACAGCCCATACCTTTGATGATTACCATGTGGCCTGAAGATAATACATACAGAGCTCTGAGCACAGCGTCTGTCACCTGCTCTGAGCCCCCAAAGAGTGCTGTGTGTTTTAATCTGCGTGTATACACCTGGGGATGCTCTGTGAAACTCTATTTGTGCTGCCTGTGTTTATATTTATGGAGACTAATAATAACAGCCATGAACTGAGTGTTTATGTGCCAGACACTTGGTACATATGGAGCTGTATGCATGCGAGAATGCTTATGTGTTCTGATGCATGCACATGTCTGTGTGTCTTTTCCTTTTGAAGAAAATTGAAAAACAAAAGGCTATGATGATCAAATATGCTGGGCAGGGCCTTTTCTTTCTTTCTCCTATTTTCTGAGGTTGCAACTGGGAAATACTGTAGACATCATTAACCCAGGTGCCCCCACCAGCCCTGAGCCTCTAGGGAAGTTGGCGTGTTCTGGAGATCTGCCCTCTCTAGATGACCTGCACATAGGACACAGTAGGAACTCTGTGTGTGTCCCTAAGCTGGGCAGCTTGGACCGCTGGCTCCCATCCTCCTGCTCTCCCTCACTCTGCCCCACTTAGCATTTATATAGCTCTCTGTAATCAGTGGCAGTTTGTCTGAGCAAAGTTCAGGGCTGCGCAGGACACAGAACGCAGCGACAGGAGAGGTTCCAGGCTCCTGAAGGCCAGGAGGTTAAGTGTCTCCATCAAGGCTGGCAGACCCCCATCCCCCTAGTGGATGACTTCTCCATCACCTTGGGGGGGTGCATGACCCCCAGCTTCCTCTCCTTGTAAGGCAGAGGAGACCTCTGCATGGAATTATTCCTGCCTCTGAGTATTCCCTTGTCCTGAGTACTGCGGCATTCTGCTACTTGAACAAACAAGCCAGAAAACCACGAGAGTACATCAGGACTTGGTTGGGGCACTGTGTCTATTTCCAGAGCTCTGGCCGGCTTTGTGCCCTCCTTCCCTCTTGGACCAGCACTGCGGTGGGCCGGTGCCCTTTGCAGCCCACTCATGCTCGTGACCGCCAGCCTGAGAGGAGGTGGCAGGCTCTATTATTAGCAGCACTTGACATTTTCCTGGAGCCTTGGTCTAAAGTAGGCCATGCATCCCCACAGCGGCTCCCTCAGTGACTGCCTGCAACCGGCCCCTCTGCTCCTCCCACTGTCCCCAGGAGCTTTAGCCACTGTCCCCAGGCCTGTCCCCAAATAGTGGTTCTGGAAGTGATCCCATCTGCCTACTGAGGCCAGAGGCATGCCCACACGGGGCTTGTTTTCCATGTCCCCACTATTCTCTGCTCTTCTCGGACGTCTTTGTCACTAAGTCTCCTTTGCCAACTGGACTCACTCCCTCTCCCCATCCCAGGTTACTTAGGGATTTAGGAAAAGCAAACAATCCCTTCCACACACTCTGCCCAGAGGTCCATCACAACTGGTCCCAGGGACAACACAAAGCTGGGAATAAAGTACTTCCATGGCTGGGCTTTGCCCAACTTTTCAGTACAGGGTGTGCTGGTGAAACTGAATTCGAGTTCTGAATTTGCATCTTATAAGCTGTGAGCCCAGGGGAAAGCCACTGCCCTCCCTGGGTTTCAGAGTCCCCTGTTAACAGAATCCAGGAGATACTTCCCAGCTCTGTTTCTGTACCATGGCAGCCTGTTTCTAGAACTCTGGGAGTGGGGTTTGCCCAGATTAAGGAGGCTACATGACATCCGGGCTGAGATCCACATTACCCTGGGATCTACCTGACACCCCCTCTAGGCCTTCCCAAAGAAAGGCTCCTGGAGGAAGTCAGGGCTGAGCCCACCTGAAGGGTGGGGCTCCAGGGTGTCTAGTTGGGACAGGGGACTCCTCTTGAATCTATTTTGAAGTTACCCCTCCTACTGTCTCAATGACAGTAGGTCACCCTTCTTATTGTCTCAGAGACTTAAAACTCTCCCATCACTAGGGTTGTTGAAGTGAAAAATGTCATGTGGGCAGAGGTGGCTGAGGTTCTGTGAGAGCCCCGAGGCCCCAGAGCCTCACGCTAGTTAGAGCTAGGCCTGGCTAAGGACAGAGCAATGGGCTCTGCAGCTCTTAGAGGGCCCACCCAGCACTGTCCTTGGTGGTTGGTCAGAGCCTTGGCTTCTGTATCCAGCCCGTCACAAGGCTCCACATCTTCCAGAAGTAGATCTAGAAGTGTCTGGGGCCTAGAGTTCAGAATCATAGAGGCCTGGGCCTGCAGCAGAAACATAGGTAACCATAGGACTTGAAGAGCTGGGTTTCCAGATGAGAGGGTCCCTCATGGGAGCTGTGTCACTTTTGAGTCCTTAAACCCCAAACTGAGAATCAGACAGACAAGACAGATCCCCACCCTGTCTTGTCTTGTCCCCACTCACGCTGACTAGGTGCTAGGACCAAGCACCTATGGAAGAGGGGACAATGCTGGCCTGCCCCTTTGTGTCTCACCCTCCTATCCAGAGAGTCTCCTGTGACTACCAAGGGCTCCCTGGGCAAGTGGCCCTTGGACTATGGTTGCTGAGGATATGGCAATTGGACCTGCTGAGGATATGGGATTTGCTTCCAGGCGACCTGCTGAGGATATGGGATTTGCTTCCAGGCAACCTGCGGGATGCTTCCAATCCTCACAGAAGAGAATGAGCAGCTGGTCTAAACCAGCTTCTTGGAAGGCCAGTTAGTTTCCAGGGCACAGAGGAAGGTTTATAGAGGCTTTATGGGATCAGGTTAGGCTAAGCATAGGGTCTCAGGGGCATCTGATGACATTGTGACCTTCTCTCTATTACCAAGGTCACAGACTCTCTTCTCCTCACTCCAGATGTTTTCCCACACCCCGGGGCAGCTTCTCCCAGGAATAGAAACTGTTTCTCCATGGTCTGAAATTTCACTGTATCTACAGAGTCCAGTGGAGGATCCTGGCTTCCCCTCTCCACTAGTGCCTTCTTGTCTGGCGGGGAGAATTACTTGAGCCAAACCCTTGGGGATGATTGGCTTGACCTTGGGAGTTGTGAGGAAGCAGTTAATATCTCCTGTGCTTGCAGGTTTAGACTGAAGCAGAAATCTGAAAACACCCAAAGATGAAGCAGGAGACGAAGCTGTGGGGATAGATAAGCCCTGCATTGCCACACAGAGCAAGAATGTGGGCTTCTCC
>CABHPQ010164061.1:0-43005 GCA_902168405.1 Peromyscus aztecus
CACGAGCCCAGAGATCTTAGGTGCATTACACTTCTCAAGCTATTTGATTTTTAAAATCTGGTATAACTTGGTAGACATGTGGAAGCTATTTTGTAATCATTTTATTTCCCGTCCTCTGAAATCTTAAGAACTTGATTTAGAATGTTTTTCATGGGCAATTATTGCCTTTTTCTTCTTCCTCCAGTGCTCAGTGAAGCTTAAAATGTACAGCCATTTAAACCCTTGAGCTTTAGAGACCCCATAATTCAGAACTGTGGGTTTAGAATTTTTCTTAAAAGTAGAACCAATTAACAGAATGCCAATAATTTTTTTTTTGTGTGGGAGGGATAACTGTTTTCAGCAGATGTCTGAGAAAAATAGTGGACTGAAATCACATAGTAGTTAATTACCTGCAAATATAAAATTAGGTAGAAAACAATCTTCTCTAAATTTATCTGTGTGTATAAGTACTTATCATGTGTATACCTCACAGCAAAAAAGTGCTAGAGAAAAATAGCATGTTTTTCTTAAAGATAAACTAACCACATAGGAAACACTAATAATGTAACTGGAAGAAGTTCAAAGTTCATATTCTGCCAAAAGCCATTAGATCTAAATAAGTCAATGCATGCTATAGAGCAAATTAAGCAAATGGCAAGGAGTAATTTTCCCTGAAATAAGGGGCTATTAACAACCAGCATATGCTATCAGCAAAAGACTCCAGAAATACTATTTAAAGTAATTTGCAGGTTGCCCAGTGATTACATTTTTTTTATTTCCCATTCCTACTCAAGAGGATTATTTTTAATTAAAATAATACACAGAGTCCAATTTAGCTTGACACACTATAGAGAGAAGTAAAAGTTTGGTTGGTTGTTTATATTTGTTTGTTTGGATTGGGTTTTTGCCCTTTCTTTCTCACTTTTTCGTGACCACAACTACAGGAAATTGACTATTCTAACAAAATGGAGAGGAGAAATGGAAAGTCACGTTCCCTTTGTTTTCTTTATTTGTGTTTTTATACCTCTGAGGAATTTTATTGTATTCACATCAACTGATGCAAGAGGAACAAACCCTATTTCTTATGCCTAAAACTAGCTTTGGGATTTTATTTATCTGGAAAACAAAGGCAAGTGTTCCCCTCATCTCATAAACGGTGATGTTCTGCTGCTGCAAGCTCATTCACTTACTCACTCATCAAGCATTTGCTAAGCAGCGGTTCCAGGTCTGCCAATTTTAGAGTCACTAAGGATAATCCAGCTGATAAAGTGGACAAAAGCCCTCTGCTTCCTGTCACTTACCTTCTGCTCAGGGGAATGCAGAGTGTTGATTACCAAGAATGTCAGACAGATGCTAAAATGAAAAAAAGAAGGGAAGTGCACACTGTTAACTAGGTGTAGGTTCAAGGCCAGCCTCTTCTGTGCCTCATAGTACTGTAGAAGAGTTACCTTTCTGTCAAAGATGTAGGGTATGGATTTAAGCCCCAATAATATTTAGTGAGATATCAAAGGCAAGTTTTCTGCAGAGCTAGAAGTTCCTATTCATTTTTCATAATTGGGATTTCCCTGACTCCCCAGGGGCTCTATAAGAGCAGGGGATCTTAATTTGGAGAGCTCTAGTCTTTGTTTCAATTTTGTCTTGTGAGTGTCCTGTCTCTCACTTCATAAGTGCTTGAAGGGACAGCAGAATGACCTCTTTTTGAATCATTTCTCCTACAGGTCTGTCCATCTATCTCACTATGAGGGACTTATTAGGGATGTTATAATACACAGTAATGTTCTTTACACTCTTGGAAGAAACTTCAAACAATGTATCTCAGTGGCTGCTTAGTGGAGTCTTTGATTTTCTGTATTTTCTCGTATACCTTTATTGGTCTTATTCCATGTACAATAAAACAATGACAACAACAACTTTCTCAAGACTAACTCCAATCTCCCATGACATGAAGGAGACATTTCAACTTGTCAGCCATATTGTTTCTTCTCTTTCTTTACTCATACTTCCACACTCATATACAGGGGTATGTCCTGTTAAGTTGATCCTGTGTGGAATGGCCTGTATTAAGAACCCCAGAAGCCTAAGAATGGGGCAATGTCAATATCATATATCTCTATCAGTTTACTCATTGTAAATTCTGAGGTATAAACAAGGTATAGAAGTGTTAGCCCATTTTATCAATGTAGACAAATGGCTGAATGTAAGAAAGAAAGAGAACCTTTACCCCCAAATTCTAGATATATTCCCTAAGTCATAGAAATAGAAATACTTGGTTAAGCTAAATGTGCTCACCTGTCCAAATTTCTTGAAGAGTTTGTTTACATATATTTGCACTCTAATTGGAACCCTGTGTATTAATTCAACTGTTTGTTTCTGTGCCAGAATACATAGTATAACTATTAAGAGAGGAAGGTTTATAGATACTTTCAGAGGATATGTCATAGAAGGAACATAAGGCAGAATCCTGTCATATTCTGTTCAGACTTTAAGGCCTCTCTCAGACTATCTCTGCTCCTTGCCTGTGGAATTCTTATATCCTGACATGTGATGTCTAACTCCCTTAGGTTTCTAAACACAGCTTAGGATTCACCCAGTTGCTTCATTCGTCACCTCTTCAACATCTTCCAATAGAGAACTTAACACTGATTCATATTGACTGCCCTATGGGCCTTCTCTTGAAACCCAAGTGGCAGCTCCATGACTGTAAATCTTTGATCCTACAAGTCTATAAACCCAGCAGCTCAAACAGTAGTCTGTCTCACTTTGTACACAGCTGCAATGATCACTGAGTGTCTGAATGGCCAAAAGCAGAGAAACACTTTCCTATGTGGTTCTCTGGAAGCAGGAGCTCTTTCCTCAAAGCAATGTCTTTCAAATGAGCTAAAACCTGACACCTTTGAGCCAGGAATGGATCAGTAGCACTCCAATATATAAAACTATAGGAGCCATTCTAACCATCACCTTAATCAAGAGCAATGGCAATTGCGATCATTTGTGTGTGTGTGTGTGTGTGTGTGTGTGTTTATTTCATAATTTAATTTAATTTTACATATCAACCATGGATTCCCTTGTCCTCCCCCCTCCCGTCACCCCCCCAACCTTCTCCCCAGCTCCCCCCCCCTCAATTGCCCCCCAGGGGAGTCTTTGCCCTGGGGGGCAATTGAGATTATTATCTAGTGCAGAAGTCTGAGCAGAATGTTTACCTAAAGGAACTACCCTTATAGGCTAAGTTTAGATATAGTGTAGGGTTTCCACAAAGTAAAGAGAGTTATGACAGTACCAAGGTGGGATTTTCACTCACATGGATATTTCTATTAAGTTCCTGGAGTCTGAAAGTTTCCTTTGATGACTTCAGTGGTTCCCCCGAAAAGGTAGGAAATTATTGAAGATATATAAATAAAATTAAAAAAAAAAACCCGAAGTGTTATACAATCAATTTAAACAAAAAAAGGGTGAAAACAAAACAACAAAAAAGAAAAACCTTTGCAGAAGAATATAATAATTTATATAGCCTACTTACACTTTGTTACTGGATACAGAAACTGTTTGCTGAGAATATGATTTATATGCCAGTCCTCACTGATGATTTCTATGTTTATGGTATCATGTGGTTTGAAAATAATTCAAAGATAGGGATTGTAATGATCTCAGATTGGTAGAAATTATGAACATGTGGTAGATGCAAATCCATTTCCTCTCCAAAGTAGACCAAGAATTACACAAACTTCCAAGTAGTGAGATATTTTATATCTTAAAAAAAGTAACACAAATCAATAGAAAAGGTACTATGAGTTAAAAGCCATACAAATAAAGAACAGGAAGAAATATTTCACGGTATTCATATGACTTTAGATGTTTGATTTAGGCAGAAAATTTAAAATAATTAAATTTAGTATCTTTATAATGATTAATGAGTTTGAAACTATGTTTATAGTATAAGTAGAAATGAAAAATCAGAATGCTACAAGTGGAAAATATCATTGGAATTTTAACCGTAGTGGATAAAGAGCAGAGTTGATGCAGATGAGAAGGAGGTGAATAACCATCCAGAACATAGCTCATAAACCAGAATACAGAAAGAGGAAGAGAAATGAGGAGGAAGTGTCAGAAGATGCATAATATGCTTAATTATGGCTTCAGAAAGACACAAAACAGAACAACGTGCAAGGCAAAAATACTGAAAACTTTTAGATGTGCTAAAAAAATTTTTGAACTGAAACCTAAGAAATCTAGTATATGCTCTAAGCAGGATGAGTGAAAATACATGCAAACCTTAACAC
Organism: Peromyscus aztecus; assembly: GCA_902168405.1. Taxonomy (NCBI): domain Eukaryota; kingdom Metazoa; phylum Chordata; class Mammalia; order Rodentia; family Cricetidae; genus Peromyscus; species Peromyscus aztecus. The sequence goes on from CABHPQ010164061.1 coordinate 4,257, forward strand.
ATGAAAGCAAAATTACAGAAGATGAACAGCTTAGAAATCCCAAAGCCAGCCAGAGAGGAAAAGACTACAAATCCACAGATGAGAGTAACGAGGCTGAAGATTGACATTTTTACCATCAAGACAGGAATCTGGAAAACAGGTGTGAGGTATGACCAGCATGCTGGGAGCAATGCCATTTTACCCGAAATTTCTTGCCTTGTGCACTATGGTAGCAACAAGCATGAAATAATTATATTTAAAAAGAAAGAAGGAGGCTGGAGAGATGGCTCAGTAGTTAAGAACACTTGCTCTTGCAGAGGACCAGGCTTCAGTGCCCAGAGCCCACATAGTGGTTTACAAGAGTCTGTTGCCCCAATTCCAGGGGTTTCTGATTCCTTCTTTTGACCTCTTTGGGTACCAGGCATGCATGTGATGTACACACTTATATGTAGATAAAACACTCATATACAAAAAATAAAACCAATCTAAACACATTTAAAATAAAGAAAATTTTCATTGAAACATAAAAGAACATGTTAACAGATGAACTCAGATAAAAGGAAACCATTAAACAAATGAATGGAAAACAACACTAATAACAAATATTTAGACAATTCAACAAAGATGAACTATATAAAACAGTGATCCCTACTGTGTGAGAGGAAACAAGACAATAAATAAAAGTCTATATAATAGCACCTTGCTTGCCAACTATGAACACCAATGAAGCATGGCAAACAATAGAAAATGTAGAGGTGGGGGAAAAGTTGAAGGAGGATACAAGAAATTCAAAAGGAAAAAACAGAAAGAATGAAATAGCAATCAGTATGAGGTAGACTAAATATTCGACAGAAACTATTCAGTGAATAAGTACAGACGTTTTAGTGGCTTACATGATGGTGAGCAGGCAGCAGAGAGAGATAAATCCTATCCTTGTTTTTATTCTCCTATTTTGATTCTGCTTGTGTGCCTAGCTTACTAATAGTACTATTTACATTCAAGATGGGCCTATCCCTTCAGTTCCTGTCACACGTGTCAATTCTTTCTAGAAATGCCTCACCAACATATCCTGAAGAGTTTGCTTTCATCTCCTGTGCATTTCTCAGTCCAATCAAGTTGCAAACTAAGGTTAACCATCTTGCAGGACAAAGAGCAAGTGCCTAAGAGGGTTATTTAAAAATAAATCTAATCACACCTGTAATTATGCTTTTGATGACCACTCGTCAATGACATCAGAGACACATCTGTAGTCAAAGACATTTTGAGTTATTGCTGCATGATTATTTGAATTATTGCTGCAGCTTGGGTCTGAAAACCTCACTGGGACATTATGAGAATGAGCAACACACACACACACACACACACACACACACACACACACACACACACACGAGAGAGAGAGAGAGAGAGAGAGAGAGAGAGAGAGAGAGAGAGAGAGAGAGAAACTGGGATGGATGGGCTGTGCTCTTGATGGAGGACAACTGCTGTGGGATGTTCTGTATGGCAAATGTGTTGCTAATAAAACACTGATTGGCCTGTGGCTAGGCAGGACGTGTAGGCGGGACTAACAGAGGGAATAAAATGAACAGGAAGGCAGAGGGAGTCTCTGCCAGCCGCCACCAGGACAAGCAGCTTGTAAAGATGCCAGTAAGCCACGAGCCATGTGGCAAGGTATAGATTTATAGAAATGGACTGATATAAGATATAAGGACAGTTAGCAAGAAGCCTGCCACGGCCATACAGTTTGTAAGCAATATAAGTCTCTGTGTTTACTTGGTTGGGTCTGAGCGGCTGTGGGACTGGCAGGTGAAAGAGATTTATCCTGACCGTGGGCCAGGCAGGAAAACTCTAGCTACAGACATCTATCACACAGTCCTCTAATTTAGGACATTTATAATGCATATCACAAGGAAGAGAGATCAGCTAATTTCAGTAGGAGGTCTCTGTAGGTGAGCAGTCTCAGGCTGTAAACATCTGGGACAAGGAAGCTGCAGTCTGTGTTTTCTGCATAGATATTAACATTCATACTCAGACCAAGGGAAGACTTTATCATTTTCCTGAGCCTGATCTCGAGACCGGTTCCCCACAGATTATTGTCAAAAACAAACAAACAGGCAAGCAAAGCACACTACGAGGAGCCATGTGGCATCTCTAGGGATCATCAGAAATGGAACCATTTGGTCAGGGTTTTGTTTAGACAATGTTTCTGATTTTTCTGAGACATCCTTGTGGTGAGGTCTCATTTGTGTCTTTCTCTTGCATGGCCTTAGAAAGGTTCCCTGTGACATTAGTGGTTCATGAAATTGTTAAACAGGAGAATAACACCACCCATACGGGAATAGCATGCAGCTTGTACCAAGACTGTGGCTTGGCTCTTAATGTCAAGCCATCTTGTGTTCATAAAGATTTTTTCTTTCAATATTAATTGTACATTATATTGAAATATGAAAGGTAAAGGACACAGATCATGAATCTGGATGAAGATAGCACAGTTTATACATGTGCATGAGTGTATGTGATTACGTATATGTGTGAGTATGTGCAAGAGCACATGTATGCACATGCATGTGGAGGTCAAAGGTTGATGTTGGAGGTGTCTTTGTTGTTCTCTGTTGCTCCCCGTCATATTGTTTGAGATAAGGTCTCTCACTATACCAGGGGTTCAACAATTGCCTAGAGTTTATGGCCAACTACCCAAGGGATCTTCTAGTCTCTGTCTCCTCAGCTCTGAGCTCTGTCACACCTGGCTTTTTATGAGGGTGGTAGGAATCTAAATTAATATCCTCGCATGTGTGCGTCAACCACTTTACTAACTGAGTTATGTCTGTAGCACAATTAATACAATGTGTGTGCTGTTACTCAGAGTTCAAACATAGGGGAAAAGAAGACTTCAATGTCAAATGATGGAAAACAAATGACAGGCAAATCTTAGCCAGAAAACAAAATATTGTGGTGTTCCATTTGTTTTACAAAGTACTCTTTAGATCCATACTATTAAAAGCAAGAAAAACAAGTCAAAAGGTAATAAATAGTTCAAGTTTCATTTGACCATATGTGTTAATTCTCAGTACTACATTTTTGTGTATTTAAAAACATATGGAAATTCTAAAAATAATGTTATGATAGATATTTTTAAACTCAACAGAATCATATGAACCATTTGTCCTGCACCCATCCTCAGCTTCCTGTTGACTGCCGGCTCCATCTCATTTTGGGGAGTTGTGTTTGCATCCTTTGTTCATCATGCAGTTTGTTTTTTATGCTCTCCAAAGTATTCATTTCACTGTTCTCCGTCATGTGTCAGAAAAGCAGTTTGTTTAGAATTAACTATTCAAAGCAATTAATATAAGCCAATCATGGCATACTTGTTCTTCTCCCTGTAGTAACTGGTTTAATTAGCAGAGATTTGAAGCAATGAATATCCTTCAGTCTCTTGTGCCTAGGGATATTTCATTCCTAGTTGTCCCAGAGAACGCAGTAAAGGCCCATAATACATGGGATTTCAGTTATCCATAATTAACCGTGATGTGAAAATATTGCATACGTATTTTGAGTGGCATGATGAAATCTCAAAACTTCTCACTCTGTCCAACCTAAGAAGTGACTCCTTTGCCTAGTGTATTTAAGCCAGTATTTGCTACCCACCTGATGGCCATTTAGTGACTGTTGTTTATCACATAGGTTGTGTGATACTACCTATGTTCAAGTAACTGTTGTTATACTTCAAATTTCCCAAATATAGAAGTGCAATCAATCAGACAATTGGGATATGCCAATGAGAAGCCACCACATGCTTCCTTTGAGTTAAAAAAATGAAGTTCTCAATAAGGAAATAAAATTAAACAAAAACACATCCAAATAAATAAAGAATGTTTTTAAATTTATCATCAGAGACAAAAAGAAATGAAAATCACAACCGAAAGTAGTTTAAACCAAAAGAATTCCATGTAAACAAACGTCTAATATAATTTCTTAAGTTTTGGCTGCTGTCTCATTTTCTAAATTTTCCAAACCTATGTTTAACTTTCTTCATGGATTTCAATAAATGATGGGAAGATCTGTGGCCACATGACTTCTTATTCATACCTTACCACACAAATGTTCTAAGACTTATGCAATACAGGATGGAAATAGTTCAAATTGTATTGGTAGGCATGTGGAAAAATCATATACAGGGCTTATTGTTATCTTGCCTTAGTCACCTACTGGGACTCCAGGAACATACCAACCTACACATAAAGGGGACTGTTGTCTTACTGTTTAGGGTGTTTGTTTTTTTCAAAAACAAATGTTTTACACTTTGACTTTAATACTGTTATACAAGTGAAAATATGTTTTTGAAAATTTCTGTTTGTCTTTAAACTTCCTTTTTCAAAATTAAGGAATCAGATACAGGATTTGTAAAACATGAAAGTTACATAATTTTTAGTATTCTTTTTAGAAAAAAACTGCAATTACAAAAAAGTAGATATTAAGCAATTAAAAAGAAATCCCAGCAGTTCAGGTATTGTGGCACATATCTATAATCTTAGTACTCAGGAAGCTAAGGCAGGTCATTTTGCCTTTGAGGATGGCTTAATTTTCTGGTAAGTTGCAGGCCAGCTTGAGTAATGTCATCCGATCATGTCTCTCAAAACCAAGTATTGGGCATATAGCTCATTGGTAAAGCTTTTTGTTTGCATGTGCAAGGCCCTGGGGTTGATCGCCAGTTCTGCGAAAAATTAAAATAACGAAAGTAAACCAGAGAACCACAAACACAAGACAGATGAATTAAGCCCATGATGATTTCTTCATATTTTGTAACATTTTATACAGACTAGAAAGTAATTTATAATTCAGTTATTTTTATAGCTTGCTTAGTAAAAATATATACTTCATTACTGAAAATTTACATGCAGAAAATGTAAGGCTGCAGTCACAGATAAAGTTCCAGTTAAAGATTTTAGCTTATCAAGCACAGGAATTCTCCTAAGTTTTAATTTACTGAAATCCCTTTTCCCCTAGTGTGGGAGTGTATATGTATATTTGTAATTATAAATGCCATATTAACAAGTATATATCCAGTGGGAGAGAACTGTTTTGACCAAGAATTAGTGAAAACCAAATCATCTGTACATTTTGTGTGTATGATAAGTGGAAGAATATTACACAAGCTGGCTTCTGGTGCTATAATTTCCATGATTATTTGTTTCTATGCACAAAAGCTATTGAATGTTACCTCAATATATACTGACTAACTAAACTAATTCTGACTTAAGTATATTCCTCCCAGGAACATAAATTCAAAAGAAATATCCCCAGCTCCCCCCAAAATGAGACAGATGAAAGTCTAGACGGGAGAAGGTAACATGAATGATAGGCTGACAGGAATTCTGTGTTGGATCAGAGAGTAAATATTTTAGTGTTGGGCGAAAAGGATTGGGATGACTAAGTACTAATAAAGCTTTATTTATAAAACAGACAGTAGTCAAAACTTACTTTCCCTTGATGTTAACCAACCCCGCTGAAATGGCATGCCAGTGTGTCTTTCATATAACTTTCTAACAAATGAACCCATTTAAGGACACTTGAAGGAGAAGGAGTCAGGGACAATGAGAACCTGATCATGATAAGCACCAAGAAGGTCCTCTTCAGAATACAATGGTTTTCCTTTCTTCTCTCTGCAACGACGTTTGCATCCTATGACTTGTTTATGGCCTTCCCTGCAAGAGGCACAAAGATTCTTTCTCTTTCCTTCAATAAGATTTAATATGCTTTTTTCAAATTGGTCCTTTTTTATCCCTTGAATATATTTCACAAAGATTTATTTTTTAGAGCCTAGTTGTTTATATCGATATTCTCTTATTTGTGCTTATATCTTTCTTTATAGTTTTCTTCTTTCTGTGCAGTTACTTTAATATGCTTTTCAAATTACATTATTCATATTTATTTATCACTTTACACAAAAATGATTCAATATATTGCATTTGATTATTAGAATAATTTTGGTTTCATTTTTCTAATTTTTTATCATATATCCTTTGTTCACTTTTAAGTATTTGTTTATTTTCATTTGATTATTTTCTACTTGATATTAAATCATTTAGTTACATGAAATAAAATTTGCATGTTTAAAAACTAGATATCTATACTTTACTTTTAAATGATGACCTCCAGTCACACCTTACTAGATCTTCTAATGTCTGCCATATATGACATCAATATTTCCCAATTTCCATATATGACATCCAACATTTTTCAGTTTTCCATTTTTCTAGTTCATACTCATATTTCCAAATGCCCTTTGTATATGTGAATACATGCATATATATATATATATACATATACACATATATGTATGTATTGCATATATGCTATGCCTATTTAGTTTGTGGAAGATATCCTATTTCTATATTCACTAATAGATCAGCATCTCTACCCTTGACACTTTGGAAGAGTTTAATTCCCTATCCCCTTATTCAGCCTTAGTTTATTACTTACTAGAGCTAATGAGATGGGGGTGGAACCTGACAAAGGGTCATGTGCCCAGCCCTCTATGCTGCCATTGTTATTTCTGTGATACCTGAGGCTTTAAATCTGAGAATCATGTCAGAAGAGAATACAGCTTCTCTCACCCTGGTTGTCTGAAATGTAATCTGTAGAACAAAGCATACACAGGGGCATGGAACAGAAGTACTGAACACTTACTTGTAAGTCCCGAGATTGGGGCATTATTTGCTTGGGTTTCATCCAAGAATTTGTGTTAGTTTACATCATAGTAATCCCCAACATTGCGATGACTCACATAGCAACAAGTATGTATGCTTGGTTTATGTAGTACACATAGCAGATCTGGCTGTGGAGTTTTACATAAGACCCAGGATAAATGATCCATCCTGTGAGTCTGAGACAAGGCTGAAGCAGAGGGTAAAGAAGAGTTGACAGTGTGAATAACTGCTCCTGTAACCTGAGGGTGCTAGATGACGTCCCATGATACTTCTACTCACACCGCCTTGACCAAATAGCATATTGTAGAGCCAAGCTGGCTGCCACTTCTATCAGGAAAGACCTAAGAAAGTAAGAGGTGTCAGGGAAGGCAGCAGATATACTTAAAACAATAAACTCTGACATGTACAGCACAAACTCTTCTATCCTGACCAATATTTGTCACTTTCCATTGCTGTTTGATATGCCACTTTCGGAGAGACACATCCCTGCTGTTTGATGGGATTATTTCTTCTGAGATTGTGTTAGTCTGTCTCTATCCATTTGTAAGCAATGTTTCAAAGTGTATACCTATTTTACAGCATATCTTATGGTGTTTGTAACTGGGAAGTGTACTTGGGAAATACTGCTCTAAAATTCTCCTTACATTTTATTTTCTCTAATAACATAATTGAAAAGATTAATTTTTATATAACTAGACATCAAAATACCAAACAATCCAATTTAAAAAATGGGCTACAGAGCTAAACAGAGAATTCTCAAATGAAGAATCTCAAATGGCCAAAAGACATTTAAGGAATCGCTCAACATCCTTAGTCATCAGGGAAATGCAAATCAAAATGACTCTGAGATACCATCTTACACCTGTCAGAATGGCTAAGATCAAAAACACTGATGACAGCTTATGTTGGAGAGGATCTGGAGCAAAGGAAATAGTCTTCCACTGTTGGTGGGAGTGCAAATTTGTACGGTCACTTTGGAAATCAGTATGGCTGTTTCCCAGAAAACTGGTAATCAATCTTCCTCAAGACCCAGCTATACCACTCTTGGGCTTATCCCCAAAGAATGCTCAATCATACCACAAGGACACACGCTCAGCTATGTTCATATCAGCATTATTTGTAATAGCCAGAACCTCGAAACAACCTAGATGCCTGTCAACTGAAGAATGGATTAAGAAAATGTGGTACATATACACAATGGAATACTACTCAGCAGCAAAAACAATGACATCATGAAATTTGCAGACAAATGGATGGAACTAGATAATACCATCCTGAGTGAGGTAACCCAGACTCAGAAAGACAAACATGGTATGTACTCACTCAAAAGGGGTACTAGAAGTAAAGTTGATAACCAGATTACAACCCACAGCTCTGGAGAAGCTAGGAAACAAGGAGGACCCTAAGAGGGACATATGGAATGCTTTGGGAAGGGGAAATAGGTGAGATCTCCTGAGTAAACTGGGGGTGCTCAACAAGAGGAAGACCATGCTTGGTACTGGGAAGCTAAGCTAACTATTCAGTGCTAGTGAAGTTATGGTTATTGGAGTAGAATCTATAACCACTACTTTACTAAATGAGCACAATTGCTAACAACAACCTATCAATATTTGCCCTTATATTACAGATGAGTATAGTCCTCACCCCACATCAGGAAACTTAACTTTGTAACTTATAGAGGCCATTACAGAAAACCAAACCGATCAAAATGCAGAGTTTCAGAGCCCAGTCTCAAATGATACATTGATGAAACAGTTCCTTGCCTGAGACTCAGGGAGCATTGTGTAAGAGGAGGGTCGAAAGATTGTCAGAGCCAGAGGATCAGGGAGTTTTCTGTGAGATTGTGTCTTCTAGTAATATCAGAAGCTACATCTATAAAGCCTCACCAACATGACTGCCCAAATGTGAACTGAACAAGGAGGGTACCAATGAACATAACAAAGAAAAGCCCACAAGGCCTCAGGTCTACACAAAGAACTATAGGCAACCCAGGAAAGCTGGGAGCAGAAGAGGTGACCTTCCCTAGAGAAGAGCAAAACAATTGGTTGTACAGTTCCAAATGGTCAGCACTGAAAACATATACACAGGTAGCATCATATGGACTTATCAGGTTATATTCAGAAATATATACATATATACATATTCATACATGAATGCTATAACAATTAGCGGGGGGAAGAGACCACAAATTTGAAGAAGAGTGAGGAGGGGTTTATGAGATGGCTTGGAGGGAAGAAAGAGAAGTGGAGAAATATTGTAATTAAATTATAATCTCAAACAAAATAAAAGAATTTTAAAAAGCAAAAGGACAGTCAACGAAGGAAGAAAGTAACTGTGTAAGTGCTAGTAAATTGACATGTGGCAATATATTGGCTTATATCATCTTATTGTCTTATGCTGCATACAATTATTTCTCTTTGGAATCATTTCTCTTTGTATCAGAATATGCTCTTTTTAACTTTTTAAAATGAATTCTCTTGAAGACACTCAATACCTAAAATTACCACATTTCCTTCGACTTGATCCCGTCTTCATTCTCACCTCACAGTTTCTTTTGCCCCAAAGTTTCCTGTGATTTTTTTTGGGGGGGGCAGGAATTTGTATCCACTTAAAATTTTTGTTTCAATTCTAATTTTGTTTTATATGTATGAGGGTTTTCTCTGTATGTGTACCTGTGTGCCACATGTGTGCTAGTCCCCCAAGTAGGCCACAAGAGGGCATCAGATCTTCTGGAACTGGAGTTACAGATGGTTGTAAGCTACCATATGAGTGACTGAATTAAATCTAGCCAGCTCTTGCCAACTCTCAATTAAAAAAATTTTTTTAACTAACATCAAAAAGTTAGATGAGAATGTATGGGTGCTTTATATTTACCCTGGCTTGTTTTAAACAGCAACAATAATAATAATCTAAAACTGGTTTATTTTTATTAGTAAGTATACCTTCATAGTCATTTATTTTCCTTACCACGAGCAGTCTAGGAAATTGTGACATTATATAAGAACAAAGGAAACATTGGCTGTGGTGAGTATTGTTAATGGAATGACCTCTGCGTCAAACCTTTCCTATCTTTTACGGTGAAGAGTTCATTTATTTTTTAAAATGTGACACTTTTGTTAATTCTTTGAAAGTTTCATAAATGTATGAAACATATTTTATTGTGTTCACTCCACATTCCTCCTCCTAACTCCTTGCAGACCCATCTTCCATTCCCCAAACCCTCTCCAGGTTCAATATCTTGTTTTGTTTTTCTTCTTCTTTTGATTTGTTTATTTTTTATAAGGTACTAAGTTGAGTTTCTGCTGTTAGATATTTGTAGGTATGTATGGGGCTACCCACTGGAGGCTAATCAACATACTGGGGGCTACCCAACTAAACAGATGTTGATTCTCCCTACCCTGGCAGCCATCTACTGTCAACAGCTCCTCAACTAGTGGTATGTGCTCCTGATCCTTTCCCTCCTCCATCATTCAGGAATGTTGAGTAGGTTGATCTTATGAAGGCCTTGTGCAGGCAATCACAGTTGCTGTGAATTCCTGAGTGCAGTATTCCTGCCATGTACAAAAGACACAGATTGGTCCCTGTCTTCCCTGTCCTCTGGCTCTGCAATCTTTACATCCCCACCCCCAGGATGATCCCTCAGCCTGCAGAGAATGGTGGACCCATTTATGGATGAGGTCTTCACAGACACTTACTCTCTCTTCTTTGCTCAGTTGTGTTAATTACTAGCCACTGTCCAAAGCATCTCTGATGAGGATGGCACTAACCTGTGGCTGTAGAGATAATGATTTAGAGGGAAGTATGATGGTACTTTAATTTAGCAAATTAAAAGTAGTAGGTTCACTCCTGGGGCCCATGAGTTCCCAAGTCATGGTCTTTTGGCCAGATTTACAATATAGTCATGAGCTTCCTCCTGTGCAATAGGCCTTAAATCAAATAAGAAAGCATTTAATTACTCACATAAAATGCATACCATTATTGCCCCCAATGGGCATATCTAGCCTTGTGGGTTATATTGTAGCTCAAATTGCTCACAACTGGCTAAGACTGTTGATGACTTTTCTCCCTCAGCAGCCTTGTATAGTACATTTCAGGGGTTGGAAAAGTTAGCAAGCAGGGAGGAAGCTCCCTTGTCAATACCAACTCAATTTCTCCATGTTCTGTGACCAAAGTGTGTGGTATCTTCTGGTACAGGACCTTAGTATCAAGTTGTGGTAGGCAACAAAGAGCAATGGCAATAGTCTGTATTGTTTTGCAGTTCTCTGGGACACCCCTAACTAAGAACACATGGGCAGATATCTGATACCGGCCACTGGCTTTTTATTTGGCAATGTATGGTGTATGGCTTCTGGGATGAGGTTTATCACCTGCTGTAGGATAACTTCAATTAAACTCTTTTGTGTGTGTATCATATATATATATATATATAATATATAAAGCATATGTATGTATGATGTATTTGCATATGTATAAGGCTTATGAAGTAATAGATTTATGTATTTGCACGTTTTTTCCAAACATTCTTGTGCCTGTTATCCCTCTCCCATCTACTCTGCCTCTTCCTTCCATCTGTCTCTCCTCTTAGAACTCTTTTTCAATAATTTCAACCCTCTCCCCTTCATCTTCCCTAAGATCTGCTTAACATCTTTATTCTCTCTTCCCCACCAATGACCCCTCTCTAGTTTCTCCAGGTATGACAAGCTAAACACACAAATCTAAAGTGACATTTGTCTTTCTGGGCCTGTGTTATCCCACTTATTTCCAGTTCCATTCATTTGCTTTCCAATTACATAATTTAAGTTTTCCTTACACCCAAACAAAATTTTATGTGTACAGGTACCACAATTTCATACCCATTTATTGTTTGATAGACATCCACTCTGTTTTCAGTCCTCTTTCTTAAAATGAATGTCTTATTTATTTACCATTCTGTATTCAAAACTCTTGAGTGTATTCATTTTTTTCTTTAGACTGAAGTATCCCAGCATCTTTTGTATGGCTGCCTTGGTGTTCACAAATTCCTTTAACCTGCTTTTCCTCATAGGAAGTCTTTGTTATTATCAATCACCAAGTATATTCAACAAAGTTAGCAGTTGTGATCTTTCAGCCCTGGAAAAGCACCAATCTAAGCACTTCTTGCTTCTAGGGTTTAACTTGAAAACCAGCAGTTCTTCTAACGAGGCTGTATTTGTTTGTGACTTGGCCCTTCCTTATCTTTTGCTTAAGTCAATATACTTTTTTTCAGTGCATTTAATGTTTAAACTACAGTGTGACATGAGGAGTCTCCAGTCTTAACTATTTGGTCTTTGCTGTGTTTCCTATATCTGATTGGGCTTCTCTTTCCCTAAATTTGGAAAATTATCTTCTATGACTTTATTAAAAGTATTTTCTGTGACTTTTATATGAAATTCCTCTCCTTATATGCTTATAGTTCATAGTTTTTCTTATTTTAGTGGAGTCTCAAAATTCTTCAATGTTTCATTGATAAATTAAAGAATTATTGACCTTGACTTAATGATCCAACACCTCTACTTTCTATCATTCTCTGATACTCTTTCACATGGTCTATTTTGTTGGTGAGGTATCTCATTGAATCACTTATTTGACCAAGTTTATTTTTTCATTTCTATCATCATTTTGGCTTGGCTTTCTTTCAATATTTCTATCTCTTTATTAAATTCCACTTTGATATCATAAATCAACTTTCTTATTTTTCAGAACGTGGCACAGCTTTTGAGAGTGCTTTCCCACTCAAGAAGCAGAGAGACATGGATGCCAGTGTTCTACATGCTTTCTCCTTTTTATTTAGTTCAGGTCCCTAGGCTCTAGAGTTGTGCCACCCACATCCAGGTGGTCTTTTCACTTTAGTTAAAGCCCTCTGCAAAAACTGTCACAGACACAACAAGAAGTTTGTCTCCTAGATCACTCTAAATCCTATCAAGTTGGCAATCAAGATCAACTGTCACAGAGGACTCATGATCCAATTACCTACCAGAGCTCTATCTCTGACCATTACTGCACCAAGGAACAAATTTCCAATGTTGATGTGTTTCTGGGAGCATTTTATCTCCAAAAACTAATAGTACCAAGGATTTCATGGGTTCCTATGTGCATTCTCAGTTTATCTCATGTGACTCACATGACGATTGTCATTCTAGTTTCAACTACAGTTCCATCTGGTGTTAACATTGATCTTTGTGCATTTCCTGAGCTTGTTCAAGAGTTCCTGTATTTTCCTTAGTTAAGGCTATTAAGAATTTCAGATGGAGACTTTGCCAATATTTCTGATGCTCTGAACCCACAAAAAGATTAAAGCCCCATTTCAAGATATACTTGGATTTTCTCAATTATATAAAAATTCTATTATTTTAATATCAAGAAGACCTTATCCCTTTGATGACATTTATTTGCCTCCATCTGATATAATTTTGTCTAATCATGTTTCTATAGCTTTTACACACACACACACACACACACACACGCGCACGTGCGCACACACACACACACACGCACACTGACAGACACTCAACTCCTTCACATCATGTCTTAAGAGCCTAAACAATGCCTGTCTCCACCATTCTTGTGGTATTAGCATAATATTTTATTGCTTTATAAAACCTTCACTATGTTTATGAATTAGACTGAATTGGATGGTTTTTCTAAGACTCTACTTTATATGCATCTACATATTTTAATGTTAAGTGAGATATGACTAGATGGGCATTTTTTCTTTTGATTTTTGAGTGAAAAAAATGGAATTTATAGTTTTAACTTATGGTATTCTGCTTTTAGCCAGGATTTTTTACAGCTGCCTCTGTTAGATTTGAGTTATCATTTTACAAATAATAAGTTTCACATAGATGCCCAGAAATTAAGTCTTAAAAAAATCATAATGAATGTAAAGCACCTAACAGATCTCAAGACAAAATGCATCTTTGGTGATGGGAAAAATATGTGAGTAGGGTACCAAAGAAGTGTTTTAATTAGTATACAAGTACTAAATAAGATTTGTAATTTTTGAATATTTGTCTAAACCTGTTTTGTTGATTAGTCATTTTAATGCATGTTCAGGGAATACATATCCTCAGTTCAGTTCTGAAGTTGTATTACACAGGGCTTTATTGACTTGTATAATTAATGATTCTAAGCTGAAGTGTCACACTTCCTATCTTGTGGTTTGTAATGCCTTGTTCTTCTTTGGAGTAGCCTAGATGTGAAGGTTAAGTATGTTACACGTGGGTAGAACTATGGTAATGGAGAATTTTTATCGAGAAGAAATTTAGAGATTGATTAATCCTGTTCTGTGAACTTTGTTTCTGATATTTCTAAGATGGGTTTTAAATACAAATGTCATGAAAACAATATAGTAGGAAAAATTCTAGCTCCAATTCATGCTCACCTTTCTTTGGGTTAGTTGCTAAAAAACAAAGTATGGTCTTCATCAATAAACAGTTGTATAGCATGGCTATCCCTAAGTCTTACTTCAGTAGTTCTAGGTGTTTTTGACGCAGGACAATCAGCCCCCATCTAAATTTCACTCAGCCATTTCTGCAAGAACTTCCACAAGTATACTGCAATTAATGTTTTTGCTCGTTTGTCTGTTTGGGTTTCCCTTCTCTTCTCTTCCCTTCCCTTCCCCTCCTCTTCCTTTTCTTCCCTTCCCTTCCCTTCTTCCCTTTTCTTTCCATTTTGAAACAGGGTCTTATGCAGTCCAAGCTGGATGAAAGTGATACCATGATAGAGGGAGATATCATGGGGAAACCCAGGGCTAGGGAAATTGCCAGGAATCCCTAAAGATGACCCCAGCTTGGGCTACTAGAAATAGTGGGGAAGGTGCCCAAACTTAACTGGCATACCCCAGTGATCAGATTGGTGAATAGCCTAACTGTCATCACAGAGCTTTTCTCCAATGACTGATGGAGGCAGATGCAGAGATTCACAGCCAAACGCCAGGCAGAGTTCCAGGAGTCCAGTCAAAGGGAGAAAAGGATTCTTTGAGCAAGTGCATCAGGACCATGATGGGGAAACATGCAGAGACAACCAAACCAAGTTAGTGGGAAAGTTGGATCAAAGGCTGTGGAACCTACATGGGACTGGACTAGGCATGGTGAGACAGTTGTATAGCTTGATCTGCTTGGGCCCCCCCCTGGCGGTAGGATCAGAATCCATCTCTGGTGCATGAGCTGGCTTTTTGGAGCCCACCACCTATGATGGGACACCTTGTGCAGCCTTGAGGTGGGGGAAGGGCTTGGACTTGCCTCTACTGGATGTACCTCCCCATGGAAGACCTTGCCCTCTTGTGGGTGGGAGTGGGGGGTGTGTTGGGAGGAGGAGGCTGAGGGGCAGGGGCAGGGAAGAGGGAGATCTTTGATTGGTGTGTAAAATTAATGAAAACATTTTCTTAATTAAAAAAAATGCTTATTGGCCAGTAGCCAGGCAGGGAGTATAGGTGGGATAAGCAGACAAGAAGAATTCTGGGAAGAGGAAGACTGAGTCAGAAGTCACCAGCTAGATACAGATGAAGCAAGATGACAAGGCAAAACTGAGAATAGGTACCAAGCCACATGGTTAAACATAAATAAGAATTATGGTTTAATTTAAGTGTAAGAGCTAGTCAGTAATAAACCTGAGGTAATGGCCAAGCAGCTATAATTTAAAAAATTAAATTCTTGATCTTTCTTCTCCACCTACCAGGTACTGGGATAATAAGCATATGCCAGCATGCCTGGCTTCGAATTTGTACTGAAATAGTCCTTTCTAAAAGTGCCAATCTTATCTGGGAAGTAGTGGAGCATTCCTTTAATTCCAGCACTCATGAGGCAGAGTCAGGCAAATCTCTGTGAGTTCAAGACCAAGCCTGGTCTACAAAATGAGTTCCAGAACAAACAAACAAACAAACAAACAAACAAACAAAAAACTGCCAGTCTTGAAGCTGTAGGAGTAACTCTCACTTTCACTGAATCTACCAGGATTGAAAGACAACAGCCTTGAGAGGGCTGTCTTCTAAGCTTGTGAGTCCATTGTATTCCAAACAGAAATGTGGTATGTATCCCTCTTTCCTCTTCTAATCTGTGCTTTTAGAAAATCATCATTGCATCAATCGTAGATTCTTATTTACTCATGAATTAATATACTTTGAAGTTTTTGTTTCTACATGAGAATCATAACTGATATTCTTTTTTCACTTATATTCTAATATGTATCAAGAAGAAAGCTGCCAGGCACGGCTGTGAAAAATTGTATTTGGAAGTCTTAGATGGGAAGATCCTAATTTCAAGCCCATCCTGAACTGCATAGGGAATTTAAAGTCAGCTGAGTTATAGAGTGAGACTCTGTTTTCAAAATGAAACCTACAATAACAAAGAAAAACTATAGTTATTTCATGTCTCTTTACATGAAGAAACGTTAGCTAGAACTAACTCGCCTGGCTATACCCATCTTTAGCAGGGAGTGCAATTCATCTTTTTTTAACCTTACACAGAGGTCTTCAGAAGAATGTCTAGACAAGCTTGGACCCTTCCTTCTAGACGTAGCAGAATAGGCCTGTTGAGCCTCCTGTCTTAAGAAGGAAGGGCTCAGAAATCCTTGCGCTACTCTTTTCTCTTATTTACATACTTTTTTTTAAAAAAACCCTTCTTTTCTAAATTCTTTCTCCCACAACTTGAATTATGGTATGTTTTCTGCTTAGTTCTCTGTTTTCTGCTTAGATCTTTGTACATGTTGAGCCTTGCCTGAAAGTGGTGCTGGACCTAAGCCCTTCACAATGGAGTAAAATGAAGCTAACCATTACATTAAACACAAGGTGTAGAGGTTCTGACAAATGTAATTATTATGGCAAATATTCCCCAATCTACTAAACTGAACCAGGATGTAACAAGACATGAGAGACACAATGCTATGCAAGGCTTTTAGTACCGACTAGCTGTTCATTACTCAGTTAGCTACTTGGTCTGAGCCACCCATCATGGGAAGAGGAAGGATCAACTTCATGATTAATTTTTCTTCAGCTCTAAAACACCATGATGCAGATTGTGCTTCTGCTATTACTCTCAAGGCTTTGGTCTACTACCAATAAGGACTTAAAGTTCAAACTAACTCTTCTCCACTGTAATTAAAAAGGCAAGTGAAGTTCACGATGAAAACCCAAAGCAAATGATCAAAAGCGCACGAATTAAAGTTGATTACATTTCCCTTTTTGCATCCTTGAAAGTATAGATAATTCATTACAAACCCTAAATTAACAGCTTTCTGTTCCTTGCATTTCACCTCAAGCATTGATGTTTTTTTAATTGAATTTAAATTATGTACACAAATTTAAAATACTGAAAGATACATATTTCAAATAACTAGATACTTCACAATTACAATGTGGCTATCAAAAGAGAAGTTACCCCCCACTTCAAAAAAGAAGACACACCTAGTGGCTACTTGTATATACTGATTAAGAATGGGCAGAACTATAATTTTTGTATTAGCTGTCTGGATAGTGGAGGAGTGTGGTAATGCTAGTGTTGATAGTGGTGATGATGGTGATGGTGATGATGATGATCATGATGGTGAGAATGATTCTTTGCCCCTTGACCCAGATGCTGGAGACACAAGCACACTGGTTTCATGAGCATCATTAGGTTATCTCCTTGGGATTTGTGGTGTTTTTTCCAGTTGTTCATCATAGTTCAATAAAATACTTTAAATATAACAGTTATATTGATCTAGTTCTTAGGATTATCATAATGAATAAGTATCCATTTTATTCTTCATGAATGAGTTCAACACAAATAATTTAATCATTTATCATCTAGATACTATGATTAATAATTCATATTTTTATTTTAAAGTAGTGCAGTTTTTATTTTTAATTTTTTTTAATTAAAAATAGGTATTTTTTCATATACTGTATTTTGATTATGACTTCCCTGCCCCAGCTTCTCTCAGATCCTCCCCAGTTCTCCATCCACCCAAATCCATACCCTTTTTCTCTCATGTTAGAATATAAATGGGCATGCACAAAATAATAAGATAAAATTAAATTAAATTTAAAAAATAATAAGATAAAAACTAAACCAGAATAGACAATATAAACAAAATAGAAGAAAAAGAACCAAATAAAAAGCTCAAGAAACGCATATAGACACAGAGAAGCATGTACACAGAGAGAGACAGAGAGACAGAGAGAGATAGAGAGAGAGTCAGAGAGAGAGAGAGAGAGAGAGATCCTATAAAAAAACCACAAGACTAGGACTAGAAACCATAATATATACACAAAGGACCCATAAGGTTAAACAACAACAATAAAACACCTTGACAAAGCATTGTGAGCCAGAGAACCTCGAGAAATGCTCTTGAGTTCATCGTACTTTGGCTATCTACTGCTGGGCATGGGGCTTAGGCTTAATGGTGGTTTGTCTGCCCTGTGAGACTCTGTTGGAGAAAAGTATTTTTTTTTTTTATTTTTGAGCTCGTATCAATTGGAGATAGCTTGTGGCATAGGAGTGGCGTTTGTGTCCCCTTCTCCTTTCAGGACTGCTACCCATTCTGGCCATACTTGTGCAGGTCCTGTGCATGTGCAGGTCCTGTGCATGCTGCCACAGTCTCTGTAAGTTCATATGTGTGCCAGCCCTGTTGTGTCGAAGGTCTTCATTCTTTATTGTCCTTCATCCCCTCTGGCTCTTACACTCTTCTGTCCACTCTTCAACATGGTTTCCCTGAGTCCTGAGGGGAAGGATTTAATGGAGCCATCCCATTTATGGCTGAGTGTTCCAAGGTCTCTCACTCACTACACATTGTCCAATTGTAGGTCTCTGTATTTGTTCCCATTTGCTGAAAGGGAAAAAGTCTCTGAAGATGATTGAGCAAGACACTGATCTATGAATATATCATGATGTTGTTAGGAGTGATTTTATTGCTACATTCCTTTAGCAGAACAGTAGTATTTGGTTTTCCCTTAGGTCGCTGGCCTATCTAGTCTCAGGAACGTGCCCACCTGAGCAGTGTCAGGTATGGGTTTCATCTCATGGAGTTGGCCTTAATTCCAATCAGATATTGGTGGGTTAGTTTCAAAAGCTTTGTGCTACTATTACACTACCACATCTTGCAGACAAGTCACCATTTTAGATGAAAGGGTTTTGTCTTAGTTTGGATTTTTATTGCTATGAAGATACACCATAACCATGGCAACTCATAAATGAAAACATTTCAGTGGGGTGGCTCACTTTCAGTTTCAGAAGTTTAGTCCATTATCATCGTGGTGGAGAGCATGGCAGCCTGCAGGCAGACATATTGCTGGAGATGTAAATGAAAGTCCTATATTTTGGTGGCAACAGGAAATGACTGAGACATTGGGCAGTAACCTGAGCATAAGAATACTCAAAGCCAGCTCCCACAGTTACAGACTTCCTCCAACAAGGCCATAGCCACTCCAATGAAGCCATACCTCCGAATAATGCCACTCCTTATGAGATTATGGGGGCCAATTACATTCAAAGTACCACAGTTTTGCAGCTATGTTGGTATTTATCTTTCTCCTTTGATAGATGCAGAGCACCTTCCAGTACCTTGAACAATCATCAGTAGGAATGAAGGCTCTAGGAAGGCACCAGCTCAACTTCTCCACATTGAATGAGCTGTGGAGTAGTTTCTTCAGCAATAGGGCCTTGCAATCAGTTTGTGGAGAGCAAACAGAAGCCTTGGCAATAGCCTAGATTGTTTGAAAGTTCCCATGGGGTCATTTTGGCCAATATGCAATTAAATGTAACTCATTCCTGGCACTGGAGGTTCCATTTGGTGAAAAGAGATGTCTAGCTGGGGCTCCATCTCCCTTGCTACTTGATGATTCCATTTACATCATTTTCATATATATATTTGGAAGCTTCTGCTGCACTAGCATACAACCCCTCAAATAGCTGTTAGTTTTAGTCTTATCTCTCTACATTCCCTCCCTCACCCTCTTTTCCCCTCCCCATCCTCATTTGATCATTCCATTCCAGTCCTCCACACCTTTTCCATCCTTTCCCATTCTCTTTCCCCTCCCTTGAGATTTCCAACCCTCCCTCCAGTTCCTCACTGTAACAGGCTTTCTTTTGGGCCACCAACTAGCTCCCAAATCAAGACATGGAGATTTAATACTAGTTATGAATGCTTGATCTTATCTTATGCTTGTCCCACTAGCTCTTATAACTTAATTTAACCTATTTCTTTTCATCTACATTTTGCCTTGGGGCATTTCACCTTTCTTTCATTCTGTATTTCCTACTCTGTGTCTGGCTGGCTGGTGGCTGCTTGGCTGACTGGCCCTGGGCTTCTCCATTTATTTCTCTCCCGTTCTCTCCTTCTGTCCCTCCAGCCTACATGACCCCTTCTACTTATTCTCTCTGCCTTCCAGTCCCACCTATCCCTTTACTGCCTAGCTATTGTCCATTCAGCTTTTTGTTAGACTAATCAGGTGCCTTAGGCAGGCAAAGCAACACATCTTTGCATCATTAAACAAATACAGCATGGACAAATGTAACACATCTTTGCATCCTTGAACAAATGCAGCATAAACAATTGTAACATATCTTTGTCTAGTTAAAGTAATATTCCACGACAACTTACTCTGTGCTAATTTCTGTGGTTATATGCATTATAGCCTGCTTATAGAAAGTTTAATTGCTGTCATCTAAATATATGTTAATATAAATCTTATTTGTCTTTTTAGGTCTGAATTAACTTATTCAGGATGACTTTTTTCTAGCTCTATCCATTTAACTGCAATGTACTGTGAAATTTGCAGGTAAATGAATGAAGCTAAAAATCCCCATCAAGATTCCAGGCATGTTCACTTATGTCTGGGTCTTCAACTCAATTCCATTGATCAATGTGTTAGTTTTTTTGTTTGTTTGTTAACATGCTATTTTTATTACTATGGATCTGTAATACAATTTTAGCTCAGGGATGGTGATATTTCTAGCAATTCTTTTATTATCCAGGATTGTTTTACCTATCCTGAGATTTTGTTTCCAGATTATTTGAAAATTGTCCTTTCAAGTTTGGGAGGAATTATGCTGGAATTTTGATGGGGATTGCATTGAATCCACAGATTACTTTTGGTAGGATGGCTATTTTTACTATATTAATCCCTACCAATCCATGAACATGTGAGATATTTCCATCTTCTGATGGATCCTTACCTTCTTCAATTTCTTAACATTTTTCATTTTTAAATAATATAGGTCTTTTACATGCTTGGTTAGTGTGGACAACCTTGGCTTGTTCCTGATTTTATTGAAAATGTTTTGAGTTTCTAACTACTCAGGTTGATGTTGGCTCTAAGCCTGCTGTAAATTGCCTTCATTATCCTAAGGTATATCCTCATTAATCTCTAGTTTCCCCAGGACTTTTATCATGAAGGAATACTGGATTTTGTCAAAGGTCTTTCTTCATCTAATGAGATAATCATGCAATTTTGTCTTTCAGTCTGTCTATATGGTGAATTACGTTTATTGATTTACCTATGTTGAACCATCCCTGCATCTCTGGGATGAAGCCTACTTCATCATGATCTTTTTGATTTGTTCTTTAATTTAATTTGAAAATATATTATTGAGACTTTTTGTATCTGTGTTTATAAAGGAAATTGGTCTGTAATTCTCTTTCTTTGTTGAGTCTTTATGTGTGTTAGCTATGAGGATAAATGTGGTCTCATAAAAAGAATCAGGCAAAATTTCTTGTTTCTATTTTATGGAATGTCTTGAAGAATGTTGGCATTATTTCTTCATTAGAATTCTGATAGAATTTCTATGTTAAAAACCATCTGACCCTGGTATTTTATTGTTGTTGGGAGACTAGTATTTATTACTTTTATTTTACTAGAGGTTATATAGGTCTGTTTAAATTGTGTATCTGACCTTGATTTAACTTTGGTATGTGGTATATATCAAGAAAACTTTCTCATTTCTTTTAGATTTTCCAATTTGATGGAATACATGTTTTAAAATGATGTCCTTATGATTCTCTGGATGTTCTCAGTGTCTGTTGCTAAGTCCCCCCTTTCATTTCCAATTTTCGTAATTTGGATATTCTCCCTCCACCTTTTAGTCAGTTTGGCTAAGGGTTTGTCAATCTTACTGATTTTCTCAAAAAACCAACTCTTTGCTTTACTGATTGTATTTTTTTTATTTGTTTCTATTTTGTTAATTTCAGCCCCGAGTTTTATTATTTCTTGCCATCTACTCTTTCTGGGGATTGTTTCTCCATTTTGTTCTAAAACTTTCAAATGTGCTCTTAAGTAACTAATATGAGATCTTTTCCAGTTTTCTTTCCAATGTGGGCACTTATTACTATGAAGTTGCCCATTACAACTGCCTCCATTCTGCCCCATGAGTTTGGGTATGTTGTGTTTTCATTTTTATCCAATTCTAAAAAGGTTTTAATTTCTCAGTTTCTGTCTTGATCTGTCTTTCATTCAGTAGATATACAGTTTCCACGAGTTTGTAATCTTTCTGTTGTTCTTGATATCCAGCTTTAATCTTTGGCAGTTAGATAGGCTGTAGGATGTTAACTCAACTTTTTTGTATCTGTTGAGATTTGCTTTGCGTCTTAGTATATGGTCAATTTTGGAGAACGTTCCCTGAGCTGCTGAGAAGAAGGTATATTCTTTTGTGTTTAAATGTTATGTAAATATCTGTTTGGTTCATTTGGTTTATTATATCATTTAGCTTCAGCATTTTTCTTCTTAGTTTTCATCTGGATGTCCTGTCTATTGGCAAGAGTGGGATGTTGAAGTCACCCACTATCAGTGTGTGAAGGTTAATATGTGATTTAAGCTATAGTGATGTTTCTTTTTTGAACTTGGGTGCCCTGAGTTTGAAGTACAGATGTTTAGAATTGTAACATCCTCTTGGTGGATTTTTCCTTCAATGAGTATATAGTGTCCTTCCTTATCTCTTTTGATTAGTTTTGGATTGAAGCCCAATTTGTCAGATATTAAAATGATAAACAGGCTTGTTTTGGGGTCTGTTTATTTGGAATATCTTTCCCATTCTTTTTGCCCTGAAATGGTGTCTCTGCCCTTGATGTTAAGGTATATATTTTTGATGTAGCAAAATAGGACAGATCCTATTATCATATTTAATACATTAGTCTATGTCTTTCAGGGGAGGATTGAGACCATTGATATTGAGAGTTATCAATGAGAAGTGTTTGTTTTTCCCATTATTTTCTTGTGGTGGTGTGGTGTTTTTTCCACATCTTTTGATTTGCCCATCTAAGATTATTTATTCTTTGTATTTTCTTGGATATGATTAACCTTTTCAGATTGAAGTTTGCCTTTTAGCACCTTCTGTAGAGCTGGGTTTATAGATAAATACTGCTTTAATTTGGTTTTATTGTGGATGGTCTTTCTTTCCCTATTGTAATTAAAAGTTTTTATGGGTATAGAAGTCTGGGCTAGCATCTGTGGTCTCCTAGAGTCTGTAGAATATCTGTTCAGGCCCTTTTAGCTTTTGGAATCTCCATTGAAAAGTCAGGTATTATTCTGGGTCTGTCTTTATACATTACTTGGTCTTTCACCCTTCATGGGCTATATTAGATAGATCCACCTAGTCTTGAAATTCCTTTTGTGTCAAAGATGGCAATCTCAGTTTGACCCGGGTTCCTTAAAGTCTAAGGCCACTTAGATCAATAGTGAGGATCTGTCACTTTGTCTCTGTACCTACCTAACATTGCATTATTTTGAAGAGTATATTCTTCTGCAGTTTTCTTTTCTAATCCTATATCTCTGTCTCAGCCACAAACACCTGAGGCAAGCCACCCACTGGGCAAGCCACCTGCCAGGGAATCAGCGAGAGGATCTTCACTCTCCTTCCTGCCTTCTGTCTTCCAATTTCAATTCCCCAGTGCCACCCCAACCCTGTAGCAGATCATCCGAATGTCCATATCTTCTCTCTCTTCCAGCCATCCCTAGAGACTTGACAGATGCTCATGGCAGACCCAGCTTTCCTCCCTCCTATGGATCTTTCCAGTACCCATCCCTTCTAGCCTATCCCTACTCCTCCTCGGTCAACTTGAATACTAGAAACAAGTTTTACCAAGAACCCTTAGTGGCCACTCCTAGCAGAGACTCACAACTAGCACTAGCTACCAGGCAAACCACAGGTACCACACTCTCTTAAGACCCAGAGAAGGCATCAGAAACCAAGGGACAAAACATCCACCCAAATGAAATCACAGGGTGATTCCTGAAGGGCACCTGCCAGGATTACAATTGAGAAGATTCGCTAGGATGCAGAAAGGTAAAATGTCTGAACCCCAAGTCAAATTTATAATGTTGCCTGAGAGCCTCAATATTGTGATGGGGGGGGCGAGGCCCTACCCAAGGTCTTACGCATGCAAGCTTTAAGATGGGTTCCCTGTTACTTTAACATAAAATACTGATATAAGAAAGAATGTTAACTCTGTGTCTGATGCCTTACAGCCAATGTTAATTATGTTGGAATTCTTGCTTCTCAGCTGGAGAGAGGCTTGAAACTCTGGGCAAGGGTCTCCTTTCCTTCCCTTCTTTACAATTCTCCTGTTTTTGTCCTTCCTTAGTGGATAAAGTACACTTTTCATTTTCTTCTTTATAATTGTCTACATATTTAAAATTTTCTATTTGGGACATATACTCATTTTTTTAATTTTTAAAAATTAAAATTTCTATAAAAGAAAATAAATTAACAAAGAATTACCTTAAGAAGAGCTATTTCTTTAATTAGGAGAGCTTCATGTATGGTAGACAGATGGCAGGAAGCTGCTGAGACTAATTTGCTTTTCAAGGTGAAAATCACACATTGGTGTTCTGCCTCTTCTTTTGGTAACTACAGAGTTTCTGCAGAAAATATTGCACTGGCATATAAGACCATGTAGTTTTTGCTGCTCATTAATTTTTGTTCCAACACAGAACATTTGTAGATTTTTTTTAAAAATAGGAGTATTCCTTTATATCCATAATTTTTATTATTTACATTTCTTTCACATTTTACTTTTTAATTGCATATACATATTTAGCAAAATCCCAATCACAAAACCCAGAAAATTCATGACCTTCAAAATGCTTTTTCCCCATTGTTAATTTTTCAAAATATGTAGTTTGTGGTTTTTTTTAAAAATATTTCACTAATGATATTTTCATTATGTTTATTAGTTCTTTGAGATTTTGTATAAAGAAATTTGACAATATTCAGTCCTTCACTAACCTACCTACCCAACTTTATGTTCCACCCTTTTCTTTTACCCCTGAAGTATAGTTTGTGTTGCCCATGTGTTCACAGATAGATGGCTTTCCACTGGAGCATGGCTGACCTTGAAGTGGCAACGCTTTTAAACAAAACTGACACTCTTCCAGCAGCCATGAACTGCTGATCACTCTCCCCTTTCCGTGCTGGGATTTGGTCTGGCTTGAACTTACTTGCATGGGTTTATGTGTGCTCTCACAATTGCTTCAATTTCACATGTGCAACTGACCTGTTGTGTTCAGAAGACACTGTTTCCTTGAGTTCATTCACTTCCTCTGGCTCTTCCAGATTTTCCATGTCCTTTTCTGCAATGATCCCTGTGCCTTGAGAGGAAGAGGTACAACATACATGTTCCATTTAAGGCTAAGCGTTCTTATTCTCTATACTTTTCCCAGAATTTTGTTTCTGTACTAATCACAATCTACTGAAAACAGAAGCTTCTCTGATGAGGGTTGAGTGATTCATTCCTCTATCAGTATAACAATAAGTCATTAAGAGTCAATTTAATATTAAGTCCATTTAGCAGAATAAAAACAATTGCGTCTCCTGAATCTGACGGATGAGAAAGGAAGTGGGGAAGAGATGAGAGCTCATTGGCATGGCATAGGACACTCTGAACAGGACTTCAAAAGCACGGGAATAAAGGTTAACAATTAATAAATAGAACCTCACAACACCCAAAATCTTCTTCAAAGCAAAGGGTACCATTATTCATGTGAAGAGGAAGTTTAAGGAATCTTTAGGGGAAAAATCTTTATATAGGATTAGTGATAAGAATTTACAAAAAGCCAAGATAACTAAACATCAAGAAAATAAACATCCCAATTAAAAATGGAGTATGGAGCTAAACAGAGGGTTCTCCAAAGATGAAATAAAAATGACTGGGAAATATTTTCTTTAAACTTTTTAACATTCTTAGCCATTAGGAACATATAAATTAAAACTACTTTGAGATTTCATCTTATCCCAATGAGAATAGCTAAGATTTAAAAAATGATGACAAATACTGGCATGGATGTAGGAAAAGAGAAATATTTATTCACTGTTGTTGGGGACACAAACTGGTGTAGCCTCCTTAGAAATCAGTGTGCAGGTTAAAAAAAAAGAAAACAATAAACATGATCCAGCTATACCACTCTTGGGCATAAACCCAAAAGACTCTGTATGTACTATGGAGATAATTGCTCATCCATGTTCACTGTTGCTCTATTCACAATAGCCAGGAAATGTAAATAGCCTATGTGGCCACTAACAGATTAGTAGATAGTGAAAATGTGGTATAATTATACAATCAATATTTCTCAGCTGTAAAAATGGAATGAAATTCACAGGTAGATGGATGGAGGTAGGAACAATCCTTCTGAGTGGCATAACTTTGACTCAAAAAGATAAACATCATGTTTTCTCTCATTTGTAGATTTTAGCTTTGAATCTTCAGATATCTATGTTTCATTTGAAATACCCAAGGATGTTAGAAAATTATTAAGGGGATTTCCAGGCTTGGGAGATAGAAAGCAGTAGTATAAAAGATTAATGGGTATTAATGGAACAGGAGGAGTTAATAGGATCAGTGATGGGAGGGCAGAGTAAAAGAAAGAATACAGGGAGGGATAAATAACTCTAAAGACTCTTTAAAAAAGTCATGCAAGCCTACTTACTACTGTAGATGCTTCCTAAAGCATGTACAGATTCACATATAAAAGGAATCATAATATAGGTAACACATAATGGAACAGCAATGACCCTACTGGATACCACAGACTAACAAAAAATCCAATGTCAGGAATGAGTTATCTCTTTTGAAATTGATAGGGAAGTCATGTAGACCAAACATTATTTAGCTACTGCCAGTGTTATTGGTGACTCTCTCGAACTTGATGATATAATACTCCATTGCTGAAGACAACATGTGCTTGACTCACAGAACATGAAAACAGTAAGCTGGGACTGACCTAGAAACTTCATCCTTTCTGAACATCTTTAATAGTGCTAGAAAGTACTGTGCATGTACCAAAGGAGAACAGCAATCGACTGTGAACCCTGTGAGCTGCAATAATGATGGGCTTGGCAGGACATACTGGTGCAATTGTGGCACCAGCATCATGAGAGTAACCAACCCCTTTCTGTCTAATTGGATGTAAATCCTACTCATAAGATGAAACTCATACCTGGTAGAGTTGTTGGGCTAAGAATATCTGACTAGACAGATACAGGCTCTTGAAGGAAATCTTTGTAGATTTGTCAAAACTATTTGCTTGACACTGGTACATTTGCTAAATAATGCATATTCTTGGCGCAGTTGGTCTGGTTCATTCATTTTTTGACATTTTGACTGCCCATAATCCTTTCTTTACATGTGACACAATCTCTTCCCTGAGAGTTAGAGCTGGCTTATTTTCATATCTGATGAGAGGAGTCCCAGATGCTAACAACACTTACTAAGAACTATGTTGGGCTAGGCCGATAGAAAACATTTTACTGTGTAACTATTTAAACATCTAAGTGTAGGTGGAATGTACCAATTATGAGAGCCTACTAAAGATTATCTATATTGTCCCATTGATCACTTCTCTCTTCCTTATAACTTTTCTCTTTTTTCTTTTCCTTTCTCTTCCTTTCTTCATGTCACCTGTAGAGCACATATCTGTGACAAATCAACAGTTTGGTTGGGTAGCAATTAATGTGATCCCAAGAAATGTTTGTTGGAAAGACCAAGAAAGAAAAGAACTCATTAGAAAAAGCATGGGAATTCTGTTTCTGATGTATTGGCATAGGACACAGAGGACTAGCACCTGGAGTTGTTGTATCTGCAAGGAGCATAACGATATGTATAAAAAATGTGGAACTCTTAATCACTATGGAAAATGGGCCATTTCTTAGAACCAGGAAAATCAGCAGTCCTCCCACCCATCCAGAATCTTATCTATCTTAGAAACTTAATTAATATACCAAATATAAGAATGTGACAACCAGGGAAAAGCAAACATTTTTTTAGTAAATAGAAATCAGGAACTTTGGAGATGCCCGCATGTATATAGTGCTTGCTTTGTGAACATGAATACTTCAGTGTGGTCTTCAATACCCACATTAAAAAAATAAGAAGAACGGGGCATGGTGGAGTATGCTTGTAACCACAGTACTGGTGAGGTGGAGACAGGAGGATTTCTGGTGCTCACTGCTCAGACAGACTAGCCTCGTGGATTAGCCTCAAACCCATGAGAAATGCTGCTTAAATCCTGTAGAACAAAACTCCACATTACTCTCTGGCCCCTACATGTGTGCAAACCCTAAACACTAATGCAAGTACACTCTCATTCATATGTACAGAAGCATACCCACAGATTCTTATACACATGCATGCCCCCACATGAGTACATCCACACATACATATACACACATGAAATGAAAATAAAAAATAAAATTACTTATGATTCTAAGGAGGCATCTTCTGGGCACAGAGTTGCTATTCTTGCATCAAGAAATAATAGTGGTAATGGTATTAACAGTAACTATAGTGATAGTATAACTATAAACTCTTGGTTATTTGCACATACTAAGTAATTTTAAAACATTGATATTTCCATTGAAACTAACGTTGGTGACTTTTGCCATCCTCATATTGTAAATGAAAAGAAGTTAATGCACACAGAGTTTCATCAATTTGTCCAAAGTCACGCATAAGGAAGAAATGGCAGAGCTGCCTGTAGTTCAAACTCAGCCAGTCAACAAATCATCTGTGCTGTAATTAGACCAATCAGGGAACAAGTTAAAAGTGAACACTTTTCTATTAGTCCTGCAACCCCATGTAAGCTTTATCTGAAGTAGAAGCTGTTCCACCACACTCATAAAAAGGTCTCCATTGCTATTCTTCTACAACTGTAGTCTCAGAGGGCATATTTCTTTATGTTTATGGGATCCATATTGCCTATACACTGAATTTTGTCCCCATGTAACTATAAGGTGAATGCCAACTTACTAATAGAAACATTTTCTTCACTGACTGAAAGCTACAAAGTACAGTTTGCATGGGGATACCAGTTATGTGTGAAGTGAAGGGATTCCTTCAAATTGTCATGACAGGGAAATCAGGCTATACAGGGCTGTGCATCTTGGTGGCTGATGTTCTGCAACTTGCAACTTAAACAACAAGACTTTGGGTTAAACCCCTTTTCCTGGTGGATGTTTAGTACTCCAGCAGTCCCTGTGTGGGCACCATCTGACTCCTGCTTATTTACATCATGAATATGGAACTATCTCCAGAGGAAGGCAATGTGGAAAGACATCTGCAGATGACTCTGGCTGTCTTTGGGGTCGTGCTTCTTTCATCTTTAATGTATCTGTGCATCATCTGGGGACCTTATTAATATGCACAGATTCTGACTTCACAAGTATGGCAGATTGCAAATATCATCGCAATTCTTTATTTCTCCACATGTCTGTATCCTTTTTGGAGGGACCTTGACGTCCTTCTTCATGAGGGATAAACTCTTTGCGTCTTCTACTTAAATTTATAATGTTCTGTGACTTGCTTTGACCAACAGAAGACATGGAAGGTCTTGTCTAATTATGGCATGTTTGGGCTATTTCCTTTTTTGTAATTTTATAGTTAATTGCATATTAAGTTGAAGACAGACTGATGGAGAATAAGAGACCACATAGAGGATTAGCCATGTATTGAAGCAGAGCTTCCTGGTGCACCTGATGCTAACAATAGCAGACACATGGCAGAAGCCAGGTGAGGTTAAAGATCCTCAAAGTCTTTCATTACCAATGAAAAACGACTAATGTTTGAAGACACTGGGTCTTGTGCTTGTTCACTGATACAGTAGGACTGAAGTAAGAGCTGATACTTTGCATCTCTAAGATCTGAGGTGAAGCTAATATATCTATTTGTAGATCATCCTGAAAGGTATTTTTACTTTATGTGTATGGGTGTTTTATGCACATGCATGTGTATGTGCACCACTTTTGTGCCTGGTGCCTGCAATGGTCAGAAGAGGAAGAGATTATTGGCACCACTGGAACTAAAGTTGCAGATGGTTTGGGGCTGCCATATGGGTGCTGGGAATCAAACAGGTCTTTTCGAAGAATAGCCAGTGCTCTTAACAGCTGAGTCACCTCTCCAGCCCTACTTCAGTATTTTCTTACAGATTTATCCATTGAATCTTATATTAAAAATATCTTTGGCTGGAGGTACTTTTATAATCTATGTATTATGCTCCTTTCTCCAAATAACTTTACGGTTTTATTTATGAATTCATGGCTTTAACCTTTATCCGTGTGCTATCTCTTATATTCTTTGATTGATGAAATGCTCTTATTTGATGACTGAGTATCTTTGTGCTGACTTTCATGTCCCATCAATACATGCTAATTGTTCTTCATTACTTTCTTATTTTCTGGCGTAATAAACATTTGAAGGACATTTTATATTTGATCCATGACCCTTTGAATCAGTCAACTCTCCAAAGAATTGCTCATTTATTTATTCTAAAATGGTACACAGATAGTTCCATCTAGATTTCTTCATACAGGTATGTATGTATACAGATATGCATGCCTACATATATATTAAATTGTGCAGTTCTGTGTGTACACATTTTAATCTATACATACCTTTATCTTTACATACACTGAAAACAAAATTTCACATCAATACCTGTAACTCTTAATATTACAGGAATCTTCCTTGTTAACCTTTTTTTCCCCAGACCTGCAGCTCTTTTTTCAGTGTGAAGAATAGGTCTGTCTGTATCCTTGATGTAACCTATGTATCTCCTCATATGTGAACTATCTATACTGGCCAGCATAACTTCCCATCTTCTCCAAGATGCTGTGCTCACATACTCTAAGATCTTCCTACAGGATTATCCTTAATACATCCTTATCTGTACATCTTCCCAGCTACTTCAGGCCTCAACACTTTCCTGGGTTGGTACCACATTTTCTCCTGACTCCATGGCATGAATTCATTTATCCTGCTCAAGTGTTAACACAGCAGCTCCAAGTTAATTCCCACACTAACACTGCCAGCTCAGCTCAGGCTGAGTTTTGTTTTCCAGTCTTCTTAGGTCCAGACACTGTCTGTCTTGTTCATAAGCAGGGAATAGGGATTGGGAGTGACCACAGATAATTCTATTTCTCATGATATATGGCAAGATAAAAATGGACCATCTATAAGCTGGTATCTCACCTTGGATCAAACTCCTCTCTTGGACCACAGACAGAGGAAGTATCAGAAGGGGGACTTGAATTTTATAAATTAAGGCTCATTCTTTTTATCCTACACTGAGTAACTGAATAATTTCCCCAAGAATGTACTATGGTAATCTGAGGTCTTATGAGCTCTTTGGTGAAAAGTCCTATGGAATTTACATGGATGGAATGAATTGAATACCCCACTACTAATCAACCTCCTGAGATTTGACTATGTGTAAGGTAACTGATATCCAAGAGAAATGATGTCCCCCTAAGAACTTTCTTCTGTAGCACCTTGATGATGTTGGGTGCCCTGGCTTTACCTTGATCTGTTACTGTCACTGGTGCTAAAGACAGATAGATGTTCCTTCAGTCACTGGAAGACTTGTCCATCAAAGAAGCTTCGGGGCAATGACCTATGGACATGTTTCATTTGCTAATTCAGATATAGTTTATCAAACACTCTTTATGTATTAAGTACTTTACCATCTAGAAGATGGGCGCACCACGAGACAAAGAGCACAGTCTTAGCATTAAGTAGCTTGTCGTTAAAAGAGAATTATATGACAATGGTTAAAATTTAAATTCTCCCCAGGCGGTGGTGGCACACGCCTTTAATCCCAGCACTTGGGAGGCAGAGGCAGGCGAATCTCTGTGAGTTCGAGGCCAGCCTGGTCTACCAAGTGAGTTCCAGGAGAGGCGCAAAGCTACACAGAGAAACCCTGTCTCGAAAAACAAAACAAAAAAAATTAAATTCTCATAAAACTATGATAGAGCAAGCAGGTGCTGTGAGAATAGATGACAATAAAACTCTGAGTACAGTGGAAGCCAACAAAAAATGAGTGGTGTCAAAAATGGGGCATCTTGATTATATATGTGAGAACACACATATGTTTGACTCTGCTGCATTGTACTGGTAGCTCAGATCCATGAAATGACACGTTAACATGCAGTACTTGAAACTTTGGCCTGGAAACGTCAGTGAAAATTCAAAGCTCAGTGGGCTATCTTGTGGGGTTTTGGAAGAGACGCAGAGAATGGAGGCTTGACTTGTGAAATTTCAGAGGGAAATTTAAGAGTCTCCCAAAGACTCTATCAGGGATGTTTGTGTGATATTTTGAATTAAGAATTTATGGAATCTGGTCATCTGGACCTGAAGCTGGCTGTGATTAACAAGAGATCAGAACCAGTGGAGGTGATTCTCAGTTGGGGCTGAAGAACTGGTTGTAATTAAGAAAAGCCCAAGAAGTCTCAACCCTACACAAAGAGCCACAGACAACTAAGGAAACCTGGGAATTCACGAAGTGGTCTTCCTCAGAGAAGAGCATACCAATTGATTGTCCAGTGCTGAATGGTGGGCCCTAAACACATACATATGAGTAACATTAGAGAGACTGAGCCAGTTGTATTTAGGAATATATATGTCTATATAAATATGTGTAGTTATGCAATAACAATTAGTGAAACAAGAGATCATGAATTTAAAGGAGAGCAGGGGTTATATGGGAGGGTTGGAAAGGAAGCAAGGGAAAGAAGAAATGTGATTAAACTGTAATCTCAAAAATAAAATTATAAATAAATTAATAAAAAGAGATCATCATTGTAGATTCTCCTGGGGAGTGTTTCCTCAGTGTCAGAGCACAAAAGCTGTCTTCCAAAAGCAGCCAAGGTTGTACCTCATGCTGACAGACGAACTTGGTAAGTGTTACTCAGGTGGTACTGGTTTTCAAGGCATGAAGGGTTCATAGAGAGCAGCTGGTGCCAGAGCAACTTGCTTGGCACCAAGTGGCAGAGCTAGAGTCCCAGAAGAGAGCTCAGGCAAGGCTATTGGTGAAAGTGCAGCCCAGTTCCAGCAGAAGACCCCAGCACTTTGGAGATGCCAGGACCATGGGACAACAAACAGCTGTTAAGAACAGCAGCAGCAGTGGAGTGAAGCACTTCCCAAGCTTAGGAGACAATCTGTGTGGGCTGTAGAGGGTGGAGCCAGAGATGTGGTCCAGGCCCTTTGAAGGAACCCAGGAGATAGTGAGTGAATCCCAGACATTGGATGCTGAGTTATTCATGTTGTAGAAGTTTGGTTTTGGTTTGATTTGATTGTGACTGTGCCCTGTATTTAATTTATTTTTCTATTTTTACCAGAGCCCACAATTAAGAGATATATTAGAGAGTGTATGGATGCTTTAAGGAGACTGAACTTCTAAAGTGTGATTTATTATTTATTTATATTTTTATTCATTTTTATATACCAACCACAGATCCCCCTCTCATCCCTCCTCTCATTCCTCCCCCAATTTTTAAAGGCTCCGTGACTTTTAAAATTTGTGATAGTTTTATATTGTGATAGTAATACATGATCTTGGGAGCAGAAAGAATGGAAAGGCTTTGACTTGATAAGTGATGTATTTCTGCGCCAAGCTGACATGTTAGGATGTGAAATAGAGGGCTATACCAGTAGATGTTCATTCTATTAACTCAAGGTTGGCCAGGGTTTGTAGCAATTCGGACAAATCTTATTTGCATTGCATTTGGTTACCAGAACCCACTTTGAATATTAACCATGTGGCGACTATTTTAGGAAGATTTAAAAATACGTTTAAGAAGACAAACAACATTTCTGTACGTAACTTAATTAGACCTAAATATAAGCATCACACTCTATGCAAAAAAAATAAAACGCTACTTAGATAGTCTAGAGCTGAGCGCCAATGGCCACAATTCATCATTTTTGAGCACGTGGATGTAAGTTAAATAAGCCTAAGTGCAGGTGAAGCTGTTCAGTAGTTTAAATAGTTCAGTAATTTAAATCAATTTCCCTTATTAGTGCAAATTAGTTTTGCAAGTAAGTATGATGTTATGCCTCCCTACAATGCACATAAGCACCCACAGCACAGCAGTCTGGGGGTAAATTATAGATCACAATCATACAGTGCAGGCCCAGTGTTGTAAGGCCTGTCAAGGAGTGTGGCAGGGACACAGATGGTTACAGGTGCCTTTCACTAGCTCCAGTTGGGCTTCAGCTTCCTTATGTTCTTCTCACCTCCTCTCTCTCCAACACTTACTTCTATATCTTCATGGAGACAAATAACTAAACTACTTCCTGCCACGCCTACACAATGTGTTTGGGGAAAAGAATTCTCATTCCCTGGTGTATTGATCAGCTTTCCATTGCTGTCACAAAGTACCCGAGGGAAATTAATCTATAAAGAGAAGATAAGAAGAATTCTTGCCTCGTGCGTCTATAGGTTGCAGGCATAGTTGAGGGAGTTCCATTGCTTTGGTTCTGTGAAGCATCATGTCACAGTGGGAACATGTGGAGAGACAACCTAAGCTCCTGATGAACTGGGTGCCAAAGAGGCATTGGAGAAGACTGAGATGTTGCAGTTCTCTTTAAGGATATGCCTCCAGGGACCTAAGGACCTCCCATATGACTCTTCTAGAAGACCCACAGTACATCCCAGTATCACCCCTTTCACACATCACTTCCCATTATTGTCCCCTTTTACATGTTGGATGGGGATCATTCTACATCCAAACTAGAGCACTTACTCTGGAACACAAGCAATAAAAATAACTAAAATTTATCAAGTATGGCATACTGTTTCAAGACCTTAAAGTTCATCAAATAATTTTATCATCATGAGAATCCTATGTAGCTACCATCATATTAGGTGAGATCTACAGAGAGAAGCAGCAGAAAATTGAGAAAAGTCGCTTTAAAATAATGCCAGAGTCAGCTTAGAACTGAAGTGGTCCAGTTCAAGGGGCTTCAGCTTTCTTCCAAATATCACACACAACTATGACATGTTCATTTAGAAGAGAGACCACACTATTCAATTTTATGTACCCGTTGGGTTTGGTCAGAGGTATAAAGATTCTTGGTCAAACATCCTCAATGTGTCTATGGTGCTGTTTAGAAATGAGATTGGCATTTGAAATGATGGGCTCAGTAACACAGAGGCACTTCTCAATATGGGAGGAACTCATCCAAGCCACTGGAAGCCTAAACAAAGCAAAAGGATGAACCAAAGAAAGCTCTTCCCTTTGCTTGATGATTCTTAAGGCAGTTCAAGTTCTGTTACCTTCAAGACCTGAAACCAACACCATCAACTCCCCTGACCTCCAGACTGCAGATTTCTGAGCGGCTCTGGCCCCAAAGATCATGAAGTTGTTTCCTAATACATATATATGGGTGTGTACATGTATCTATGTACAAATAGAGTCACATGCCATATAAGAGTTAGATGCATATGTTTAAATAACTACGATAAGTTCTTCATATAAATCCACAGCCCCATAGAGGCAACATAACAAGGAGGACCCAAAGCGGGAATCGTGGATTTCCCTGGGAAGGGGAAATAGAAGAGATCTCCTGGGTAAACAGGGGGCAGAGATGGGGGATGAGGGGGAAGAAAAAAAGATATGAGCAGACACATATATGCATTTTCATACATACATATGTGGATAAATAGCTCTATATGTATCCAGTTGATTTTGTTTCTCTGGAGATCTTTGCTTAAAACAAGGATACCTGGTGCTTGAGAGGTGGCTCAGTGGCTAAAAGAACTTTTTGCTCTTGCAGAGGATGCGAGCTCAGTTCTGAGCACCTCCATGGTGGCTCATAATCATCTGTAACTCCAGTTCCTGTTCATCCAACATGATTTTCTAAATTCAGCAAGCCCAGGCATTCATGGACTAAACGCACACACACACACACACACACACACACACACACACACACACACACACACTTATGCAAATCACACAGACATATAAAATAACTGCATTTAGCTGAAGCATTAGTTTTCCAAGTTTTAAATTATATAGTAATGCATATAGTAAAACTAAGAGCTTTGTTTTAATACATTGAATCGCTTTATTAAGAACATAATAGTAAAGAGGAGAAAATTTGAATCTCAGAACTAGAGATCTCTTGTAAGGGACCTATCATCAGTAAAACAGAGAAAAAGAGTTAGGGCTATTAATATTATAACTCTGTTACTTCTCAGCTATGGAATGTGTAATGGTTACTGAAATTTCATTAGCAGTCAAAGAAATGAGAGGAACTGCCACCAAAGACTTCATTGTATTCACCATACTTAATATTTTTAATATTTGACAACAATTATTCATAATTTTGTAAAATGTTTCAAAATAAAAATAAACACTTTCCACCACTTAGAGGACATGCTGCAGATGCTCATGCACACCCATGGACAAAGAATTCAGTCAGGCATCTGCTGGCAACAGTGTGTCACACTTGTGCATCTGAGGACATTTTGATAGTCATATTTGTGAAGCAAAAACGTACAAGGAAACCCAGTGGCACCAGTTAGATTTAATCAAAAATTGTCACATCTACACATACGATTTTATTTTTAGCACATAAGAAGGATAAAGAGAATACAAATAAGTATCAGTTAAACAGAATAATTAAAACTGACAAATATGAGCTAAAAATTAATAGAAGGATGCACAAACTATATTGTATGAAGCTTCAAACCTAAAAAGTAAGAAAACTAGAAATTTGAGGTATGGATGGTTTATATATTGATACATGCTATAGAATTGTATATACTTCTGTGCATTGGGTATATGTACAGGGATCAATATATTTGATAGATAGAACATATTTCACACATGCAAGTATATACTACATGTAGTGAATAATTGAGGCTAGTAGTTATATCACAATGTAGAAGATATATACCTCAGTATTACTGACAAAGTTTAATTAAAACTTTTTTAAAATTTTTTATTTTATGTGTATAAGTATTTTGCCTACATGTATGCATGTGCACAATTTGCATGTGCACAATTGCAGAGTTATAATATTAATAGCCCTAACTGCAGAGGTTAGAAGAGGGCATCAAATTCCCTGGAACTGGAGTTAGGGATTGTTGAGAGCTATTATGAGGGTGCTGGGTGTTTAATTTTAATTTGCATATCAGATTGGTTAACTTCCTAACATAGTTCCTAGAAACCAAACTGGGGTCTTCTGCAAGAGCATCAAGTCTTCTTAACTCCTGAGCTAAGTCTTTAGCCCCTGTTTTGTTTTTTAATTAAATTAAAAATAGATTCTTTTATATCATATATTCTGATTATGGTTTCCTCTCCCTCAATTCCTTCCAGATCCTCCCCACTTTTCCACACACACAAATCCATACCTTCTCTCTCTCTTTCTCTCTGTCTATTGCACACACACACACACACACACACACACACACACACATTAAACTACAAACAGGCATATAACAACAACAACAACAACAATGATAATGATATAGTAAAATAAAAACAAACAGGAAGAGGACAAAACAAACACATAAAGAGAAGAAAAAGAGCCAATGATAAAAACTATAAGAAACACATATAGATGCAGGGAAATACAAGTTAGCACACACAGAAATCCCATAAAAACACAAAACGAGAAAACACAATATATACACAAAAGACATAAAAGGTAAGAACAAACAAACAGAAATGCTGACAGAATATTATAAGACAAAGAGCCTCCGAAAATGCCATTCAGTTTGTTTTGTGTTTACCGTCTACTGCTGGGAATGGGGTCTGCCCTTAAGGTTGGTTTGTATACCAACTAAAACTCAGGTGGAGTGAACTAATTTTTCAATTGTGAACAGCTATCAATTGGAGATAGCTTCTGGATTATGGATGAGGCTTGTGTCTACTTCTCCTCTTTCAGAGTTTGTATCCTATTTGGGTTAGACTTCTGCAGGCCCTGTGCATGCTGCCGAAGTCTCTATCACTTTGTATGTGCATATGTTTAGAAGGCCTTGTTTCCTTGATGTCCTCCATCCCTCCTGGCTCTTACTCCCCCCTCTTTTTAAATTTTTTAAAATTTATTCATTTTTAAAAGTTTTTTTCATTTTACATACCAATCCCAGTTCCCCCTCCCTCCTTTTCTCCTGCCCCCACCTCCGCAATCTCACCACTATCCACTCCTTAGAGAAAGTAAAGCCTCCCTTAGGGCGTCAACAAAGTCTGGCATACTAAGTTGAGGCAGAACACTGAAGGGATTTGATGGAGACATCCCACTTAGGACTGAGTGTTCCAAGGTCTCTCACTCTCTACACATTGTCTACCTGTGGGTCTATATTTGTTCCTATCTACCTCAGGAAGAAGTTTCTCTGATCATTTAGCTCCTATTTATATTTTAGGATATTCATATCCTGTATGTTTTTAAATTTGTCTTTCAAAAATATATATAGACATGTATATAGAGAGACATATGTGTGTGTGTGTGTGTGTGTGTCTTTAAGTCAATCAACCTATGCTTTGTTTTCTTTCTATATGGATACATTGTCTTTTTTTCCTTTTTATTAGTTTGTTGAGAATTTCACACAACATAATTACCCATACTCAGTTCTGTCCCTAAGCTCATCCTAGATCTATTCCCCTCTTGCCTTATCCAGCCAACTTTATGTCCTCTTTTTCTTTTTTTTTTTATCCATTGAGTCCAATTTGTGAGTCTGAGTCCAGTCTGGTCTACAAAGTGAGAACCAGGACAGGCTCCAAAGCTACACACAAACCATGTCTCAAGAAAGAAGGAGAGAGCCAGCTTGATTTATAATTGTATCAGGACCAGACTTTTCCAGA
>CABHPQ010164062.1:0-18398 GCA_902168405.1 Peromyscus aztecus
GAGAGAGAGAGAGAGAGAGAGAGAGAGAGAGAGAAATCATTTCCCAACATTACAACTGTGGGTTTGAGGAGATGTGGAAGTTCAGCCAGGAGTAATAAAAGAACTGACTTCACCAGCCAGTGCTTTATAGCCTTTTGTCAGACGCTGTAATGTAGCCATCAAATTTCCTCCCCTAGGTAGCATCCATGTGGTGCGCTTGACCAAATGAACAGCTACATGGATGTCTATTGTGTCAAAACCTTTTAAATTCCAAAGATCTTTCTTTCAATTATTTACATTTCTCAACACTCTTAATAACTTAAATAAGAGGAATCGATTGGTGTGCGCTCCTCCAGTGGGGACGGTTCGATATCAAGACTGCCTCAGAGGCTGTTTGTTCAATTTAATCTAAACAAAGAATTGGTTAAAAATAATCACTACAGCCTCTTTGAGTCACCGCATCATGGAATTTGCTGTCTTGGTTTAGTTCTTAATGATTTTCAGATTTATTTTGGAGAAATTACACATCCTAAGAAAAACATATTAGTTTCTATCAGCTGTGGTTCCCTTGATAGCCTGTCATGGATTTTCTGTGACTTTAATAGGTCATGAAGTTATTCCAAACCTTTATTGCACATTTTCCTTTTTGTTTTATTATATCTATGTATTTATTTCCACTTTGGAAAACATTTATTTAGGGACAGAGAGATGACTCAGCAGTTAGGAGCACTTCCCGCTCTTGCAGAGAATCTGAGTTCAGTTCCCAAAAATCCACATGGTGACTCACAACCATCTGCAACTCCAGTTCCAGGGAATCCAGCACCTTCTTCTGGCCTCTGAGGGCACCAGGAATGCATGTGGTGCACAGACATGTGTACAGTAAAAACAGTCATACACATAAAATAAAAATAGATCTTTTTAAAAAGAAAAAATAATAATAAATTTATTTACTTGTGTGTGTGTGTGTATGTATGGGCATACATGCAACAGCACATATGTGAAAATCTAAGAACAACTTGTGGGAGTCAGTTTTCTTCTTCTACCATATAGATTCTGGGAGTGAACCCAGGTTATCAGGCTTTCTCATCAAATGTATTTGTCCACTGAAAGCTCTCTCTCCAGCCTATCTATCATCTATCTATCTATCTATCTATATTCTATATCTATCATCTATATACCTGTATATCTATCCTCTATATCTATCATTTATCTATCTATTGCCTATCTATCATCTGACTGTCTATCATGTATTCAGACAAGGTCTTGCTCTGCCCACTAGCAGGCCTAGAACTTGCTGTAGCCCAGGCTACCTTTGAACTTGTGTTGATCACCCCAGGGTCGTGGATGTCTACCTCCACACCTACCTAACATTACCCCCTTTAATGAACAAGGGCAAAAAAGAGACATATGAACAAGTAATTTCTCTCCCTTTAAAAAAAATTTTTTTTTTTTTAGTTTTGTGTGAATTTGTTGTTGTTTGGTTTTGTTTATGAGTAAAGATCTACATGACTCAGGCTGGCTTCAGATTTGCTGTGTTCCGTAGGTGGACCTCCACCTTGGACCCTTCCTGCCTCAGACTTCAAGGTAATGATGGATTTATAGGAGTTTTTCAATTGTTAAGTACTCAGAGTTTTAAAAGTATTGGTTTCTCTTCTGAACTCACCCACCACTACTCCTGGCCATAGTTGCTGAAATACTATCCTTACAAAGACAAGTGTCCCATGGGGTATATTATCAATTAGGAACTCCCACCAGCTCCAATCCTCCCAGTCTCTGCAGTAATTCAAAAACCTTCTCATATTAAAAGCAGAGGCACTTCATTAAGACTCAGTGCTTCTTGATGATACAAAGCATCATTAAGAAAGGTCGTCTTTTTTGTATCATGTTAGTTGACAAAAAAAATGAACATTAGCAAAGATGTGAAAATATCATTAAAATTTTTTTCTATGTAAACTTAAAATCTTACCTTTAATCAAAGGTAAGATTGTTAAATAAGAGAAAATCTACCTCTCATTAGGTTGAATTTACAAATAAGTATTTAAATGCCTTTTCAAAGGGTTAACAAAAGCAATGTCTATTTAGTGGGTAATAGATGCACTGAAAGGGTCCAGACTGTGCCACAACTGCATGAGGGT
Organism: Peromyscus aztecus; assembly: GCA_902168405.1. NCBI lineage: Eukaryota > Metazoa > Chordata > Mammalia > Rodentia > Cricetidae > Peromyscus > Peromyscus aztecus. The sequence goes on from CABHPQ010164062.1 coordinate 2,115, forward strand.
TATTTTGAGTCTGAAACCAACAGAACGTTGGGGAGAAGAAACTGTAAAATTGCATAGAGATAGTTTACTTCTCAAAATGCTTTTCATTTTTAATAGAAATCCATTTCCTACTATAATGGTTTGATTCCTGTTCTAGTAAAGGTCAGGATACGTGCCTCTTCCCAGACTGTGCCACAATGGCACAAGTCTGAAACTAACAGGAGGTTGCTTTGGTGAGCCACTTCTGCATTTTAAAGAAAAAATGTCAGTGTCATGGCTGGGGTTATAGCTTAGTTGATAAGAGTGCTTGCTCGCGTGCATGAAGGCCTGGATTCAATCCCCAGCACTGTATAAACCAGGCATGGTGCCCATTGCTTGTAGTCCCAGCACCCAAGAGGCAGAGATAGAAGGATCAGAAGTTCAAAGGTCATCTTTGACTATGTTGCAAATTCAAAGACAGCCTGGGGTACATAAAACCTTGTCTTTGAAACACCAAGAACAGAGGCTGGAGAGATGGCTCAGTGGTTGAGAGCACTTGTTGCTCTTCCTGAAGACCTGATTTTGATTCCCAGCTCCCATGTCAGGTGGCTCACAACTACTTGTAACTCCAGCTCCTGGGGATTTGATAGCTCTGGCCTCTGCAGGACCTGCACTCAGGTACACATACTGACACAATTCACAAATAAAAACAATCAAAATTAATCTAAAAACAGCAACTGAAAGGACATTTAAGAATCAACAACTGGGGCCGGCATTCTAGCTTAGTGGGTGAAAACACACACTGCATTTGCACAGCCTGATGGCCTGGGTTTGAGCCTCAGAATCCACTCTGGAAAGAGAACCAACTCCCACAAGTTGTCTTCTAACCTCCATATACGTGCTGTCTTAGGGTTCCTATGAAGAGACACCGTGACCACAGCAACTCTTATAAAGGAAAACATTTAGTTGGAGTTGGCTTACAGTTTCTAAGGTTTAGTCCATTATTGTCAGGGTGAGAAGAATGGCAACATGCAGGCAGACATGGTGCTGGAGAAGTAGCTGAGAGTCCTACATCTTGGTTCACAGGCAACAGGAAGTGAGCATAGGAGATCTCAAAAGCCCACCCCCGCAGAGACACACTTCCTCCAATAAGGCCTAATCCAACAAAGTCACACCTCCTAATAGTATCACCCCTATGGGGGCATTTTCTTTCAAACCTTCATACATGCCATGTCACATGCAATTTTTTTTCAGGTTGTTTTATTTTAAAAATCAACAGCTGAAGGATGAGGTCTTTTCTCACTTGTCCTTACCTTCTGAAACGCAAAACCTACCCCTACCCTCCCTAACTCAGTTGCTTTGATCTCTTCTCCTTAGAAGACTCACAGTATGGGAAGATCAACTCTGATAGCCAAAGGATACTCCATGCCTGGACAGCCTCACCCAGGTGAGACAGTCTCCTGAGCAGACATTTTCTTACACCGCCACCATCATCTCTCCCCCTGTTAACCTGAAAGTCATTTGCTCTCCCAGAAATTGCCTCTTTCCCCCTTTGTTAAAATGGTGGATAGATTTCAAATTCTAACCTTGTGGAGTCATATTATGTTGTATGAAAGTATTTTTGAGGAGACTTGAACAAACATCTATTCACCTTAAATGGGGAACTAGGATGGATCAATAGACAGACAGATATCATCCAAGTTCAACTGCACAAACCAGTAAGTCTATTGGGTTACTTATAGGAATATGGGTGGGGGGTCCTGTGGCTAGAGTTTTCCTGCCTGGCCCACGGTCAGGATAAATCTCTTTCACCTGCCAGTCCCACAGCACTCAGACCCAACCAAGTAAACACAGAGACTTACATTGCTTACAAACTGTATGGCCGTGGCAGGCTTCTTGCTAACTGTCCTTATATCTTATATCAATCCATTTCTATAAATCTATACCTTGTCACATGGCTCGTGGCTTACTGGCATCTTTACAAGCTGCTTGTCCTGGTGGCGGCTGGCAGTCAGTCTCCCTCCGCCTTCCTGTTCTTTTTATTCTCTCTGTTAGCCCCCTATACTTCCTGCCTAGCCACTGGCCAATCAGTGTTTTATTAGCAACACATTTGCCATACAGAACATCCCACAGCAGGGTCCCTTACAGGAGCAAAGACAGCTACATCACCAAAGCCCACCCTACATGAGTGACAACTCAAAGAGCTGGACCTACAGTCACTTGACTGGGACCAGGAGTCACTTGACTGACAGTGGCTTCTCTCTGGTGCCAACAGGTATGAATCTCTTCTAGGCAGCTCAACTTGGCTGAAGGTGTTGCTCAGCTGTCCTTACTGCTCATTTACACTTGGGGAATCTAGTGCATCCAGTCAGTTTCAGGGACTTCCTGAAGCTTTTGAGTAGTTTATTTGTTGAGTTTAAGGAGCCTCTTTGCAGGGTAGAACGTTTTACCTCCCCTTAGAACATCCTGTTTCTAATGGAGCTTCCCTTTGAGATGGAGAGTTTGATCTCAGAAGAAATTGTTCTACAACACATCTCTTTGTGAACTCTCTTACAGTTAAACCTGTGTGTTTGTCTACTCTCTTGCTAATCTGGCTTTTTAGTCAGGACCCCAGGAAGAAACTATAAAAGTACATAGAGAAGGTTTACTTCTCAGTAATGCTTTTCATTTTTAATAGAAATCAATTTCCTGCCATAATGGTTTGATTTCTATTCTAGTAAATGTCAGGATAAAGCTTATGGAAGTATAGATATAATCTGAATTAGACACATATCAACACTTTCCTCAGATGTTATGATCCTTGCACATTCTGGGTTGAGATAATGATATGAAATACAATTGGGAAAATGATAATTTAAAGATCTTTTGTATGTATTGTTCAAAAAGTATGTAAAGTCAAATGTCAGTGTGTAATACATAATGCAACATTTTTCAGGACTAGGTAACAAAATCATAAAGTATATGAGTTATTTTTGCTACTGCAACCTCAGGTATGCTAGACAAAGACCTACCACTGAGCCTACCAACTTTAACTGTTACTCCACCATCAAGACTTGTTTTAACAGATCTTAACACAATAGACTCTCAGTAATTACTGAACTGTTGTATGAACAAAGAATGTTGGCCTGTATGTATGACATGCATATATATTGTTTCTGTCCCTGGAGCCTGTCACTTAACAGTCTCGGGGTTTCCTAAGTGATAAGAGGGCCTTTTGTTAAACAACCCTTTTTAATCCCACCCAGTGAAGAAGACACCTACCCCAACAGTAGGGGCTTCCTCTCAGATCCTGGATGAGGCACAAACCATACCCAAACACCTGTTTTCACACAGAGAGATCCTTTATTAAGCAGGAAGAAAAGCTAAAGTGACCACTTTCTGACTAGGCAGAAAAACAGCAGCAAATGACCTTGACCTTGGAGGGGTTATTTTTTTTTTTTTTTTTTTTTTTTTGGTTTGGTTTTTTTGAGACAGGGTTTCACTGTGTAGCTTTGGAGCCTGTCCTGGAGCTCTTTCTGTAGACCAGGCTGGCTTCGAACTCACAGAGATCCACTTGCCTTTGCCTCCCGAGTGCTGGGATTAAAGGCGTGTGCCACCACCTCCCACCACAAGTATCATTCTTAAGAAGAGGAAAAGGGGAGGTCTGTGTTAGAATGGACTAGGATGTGGTGGTAAAGGAGACAGGATGAGGGAGAAGGGAAGCCGACAAGGGAAGGAGGGCAGGGGTATTTGTCCCAGAGGGACAAAGGGCTGCCTCTGGATAGAGGAGAGACAGGTGTAACACACAGGCAAATGGCAGTTTGTAAGGTGAAAGGGGAAACCCTGTGTTAGGACGAGGTGTTTAATTTTAACTGGCCATGTTAATTAGGAGAGCCAAAGGGGGCTTTTGATTGCTGGACCTTGGTAGTCAGCCTCAGGAGGAGGAAGTGGCCAAATAAAGGACTAGACCTTGGTGGCTGGCTTTAGGAATGTGAGACAGAGGGAATGGGGAGAAGGGCCAGGCCTTGCAAAGCCACATGCTTGAGTGGGCTAGCGTCCCTTCACCCAAGTTTATACTAATGTGATGGCTTGGGGTGTGGGCCTTAGGGCAGCTACACCCCAGCTCGCTCTCTCTCTCTCTCTCTCTCTCTCTCTCTCTCTCTCTCTCAATTATACCAACAGCATCTCTAAAAGTATGTTTAACATTACACACACACACACACACACACACACACACCATGTTGAGTCCTTTTAGTGTGACTTGTATGTACACAATTACAGGGTTGACCATCTGGAATTAGAAAACCAATCAGGGGCCTCGTTCTCGAGAAAGACTGTCTCTTCTTTAGAAGACAGAAACACTGACACTGGGAGACGGCTCAGGCAGTGAAATGCTTGCACGGAAGCAGGAACAGTTTAAACTGATCTCTGGAGCCCACACTGTCATCCTATTATTTCAGAGACAGAGGCAAGTAGATCCCAGGGGTCACTGGCCATCCAGCCTAGCCATATTGGCAAGTTCCAAGCCAGTAAGAGACTCTGTCTCAAAAACAAAAGCAAAAACAAGGTAAACCTGCCTGGCAAGGTGGCTGAGTGAGAAAAGGTACTTTTTGCCACTAAGCCTGATGACCTGAGTTCTATCCCCAGGACCCACATGGTGGGAGGAAGAAACAGACTGCTGCGAGTTGTCCTCTCACCTCCACAAGAGCTCTGTGGTACACTCAGGTACACACACACACACACACACACACACACACACACACACAATTTTAAAACGAACAAACCAAGGTGAAGGGCAAAAGACATTGCTCTGTGATTAAGAAAGTACACTTCTCTTGAACCAAGGTGAATGGAATCCTGAGGCACAACAAAAACAACCTCTGGCTTCCACGTTTGTGTGTGTGCGCACACACATGCACACACACATATACACAGTGGAGATGCTATGATTGTGAAGATTAAGTCAAGCAACACACATATTGTGCTAACATCACACCAAGCACACAGTAGGTCACATCGCACTAAGCACACAGTGGGTCCCATTAGACAGCAATGATTCTTCACCTTACCTATGAGATAGAAGATTTCTCTAGCTTGTGACGCTAGGCTGATCCTGATGGAAAGTAGCAACCTCTTAATAACATGAGTGAATGTATTAGTCAGGGTTCTCTAAAGGAACAGAATTGATCGAATGAATCTATATATAAAGAAGATTTATTAGAGTGGCTTACAGGCTGTGGTCCAGCTAGTCCAACAATAGCTGTCCACCAGTGGAAAGTCCAAGGATCCAGTAGTTGTCCAGTCCACCAGGCTGGATGTCTCATCTGGTGTTCAGTATACGCCAGAATCCTGAAGAAGTAGGCTCAAACACCAGTGAGTGCTGGAGTGAAAGCAAGCAGGCAAAGAGCCAGGTCTTCCTTTTTCCATGCCCTTTAAATGTGTGGCCAAGATTTAAGGTGGCTTGTCCCACCTCAAAAGAGCTGGATTAAATGATTTGACTAAGAAAGATCTCTCACAGGTGTACCCAGCCAATTGGGTTTTAGTCCAGATGAGTCAAGTCAACAGAAATAGCTGCCACTTTTCACCTGCTGCACAAGCTCTCCCTGCCCTCTCTTTTTTAGAAAACCAGATAAAGGAATACCTAATACCTGGCTAGAAAGCAGGTGTGTTATGGTTTGAATGAATGTCCCCATAGTCTCCGGCATTTGGATACCCAGTCCCCAGTTGGTCACTATTTAGGGAGGCTTAGGAGGTGTGGCCTTGCTGCAGGAAATGTGTCACTGGGGCAGACTTTGAAAGCTTAAAGACTGGAACCATTTCTAGTGTGCTGTGCTCTCTCTGCTTCCTGCTTGCAGCAAGTTGGATGTGAACTCTCAGCGGCTGCCCCTGCCATGTCTGCCTCTTGCTACCACAATTCCCTGCCATGATGGACTCTTATTCCTCAAGAACTATAAGCCCAAATAAATCCTTTCTTCATGTACGTGAGCACAGTGAAGCCACCAAATAGGACAACTCCAAGGGTAAGAAGAAAAGTTTATTGGGGGACAAATCCCCAGGCTGTCTCCAGAGTATACAGCAGCGCCCAGCTGGGAGAGCAAGTAGGCTTTATAAGGTCCTCAGGGCTTATGGTAGATTCCTTCAGCTGGAGAGATTTTTTTTTTCTCCCATTTTGGATAGAACAGGCCGGAAGGGAGGGGGTCTGTGCCTGTGGCGATCAAGTCAGTTTATGAGTAGCAGATGTCCTTTTGCCTGTGGCAGATGGCTGTTTAGGGAGGAATGAGGAAACTGTAGTTATCTGGTAAACAAGGTCCCTGAGTCACAGGGTCTTTGAGAAAGGCCAGGGTCTAGGTTTCTGTTTCCTCTTGGCATCTAACCTGACTAAGGTCCAGTAGCCAATCTCAGGTAGTGACAGCTGCACCACCACCTTAGGGGCCCACTTGGTGACCAAACAATTTCTATAAGTTATTTGGTCACGGTGTTTTTTATCACAGCAATGGAAAAGCAAGCTGAAACAATGTGTATCCACACACTTGCCCTTACAGATATTCAAGCCAGGTCAGACGGAGACCAGTTACATTAGCTACTTTCATGTCTGCTGAGGCAATGTTCCCGATAAAAGCGACTGAGGGGGAGGGGAGGGGAGGGCGGGGCTTATTTGGGCTCATTTTAGGGGTTCAGCCCATTCTGATGGGAAAGATATAGTGAGAAGAGCATGAGGCAGCTGGCCAGGTTGTTTTCACAGTCAGGGAGGAGAGGCAAGGGAGGCCTGTGCTCAGTTGAATTTCTCCTTTTTCAGTCAGGACCACAGCTCATACGCTGATGCTGCCCACATTCAGTGTCGCCCTTCCCACCCCAGGTTACCCGGTCTAGAAAACCATCTCAGCCATGCCCAGAGGTGTCTCCTAAGTGATTCCAAGTCCAATCAATTTGATGGTGAAGATTAATCATAGTCATGTCTTTGCTGGAGAAAAACGTAATTAAGCTCAACCATCCCAAAGCAGCAACAAACTTGAGAGTGAGCAACTTTCTCATGGGGTAGATCAAATAAGACCAGTGTGACAGTAGCTAAGTGTTTTCCTTGTCCACTTTTCTGTGTGTCCCAGAGGCCTCTGATGGTGCCCTCCCTCAATGGACCTCCTCTGCCTCTTCTAGTTTGGAGCTGCCCGGTCCACGCAGCACAATCTGTGCAAATAAACTCTTTAAAATGTTATCGTGTTTTGGGCACAGGGATCTTGGGTTCTGTCTGGCTTGATTCTGCATGGGTTTTCTTTTTCCATCCACTTGATACAGTCTAGGGGGTCTTGATCGGGTTTGTTTTCTCTGCCAGTTAAAGGCTGGAAAAGAAATGGGAAGCTCAACAGGCCACAGCTGAGAGGTCTCAAGCACTGAAAACAGAATCAGCAGTTGAGGTGTTAGTATTCTGACCCGCCCCTTAGGACCCACCCAGCATCCTCCTGAAGCCATCCTATGTATATATTAATGTTTCCCTCACCCGTGGGACACTTTGGCCTGGCCAGCCAGGGCCTCCTTCGTGGTATCATTATAGAAGGAAAACATTTATTGGGGGTGAGAAAACGTACGTACAACGAACATACAGAGAAGAAGACCCTCTACCAAGCAGAGGAGGACTTAGAAAGCCGAAAATGGAGTCTCTCCTCGAGGGCTTGGGGTTTCTAAATCCCTCAAGAGTCCTCCCCTGCTTTTGGTTGGTTGGTCAGCAGCTGTTATGTGACAGACTTGTGCTGATCTAGCCTTGAACTTGTGGAGCCAGTCCCTCAGCAAGACTGCTGATGGGGAATACCAGCTGCCAGACTTTTGTCTGAAGTCACGAGGTTGGAGAAGAAGCCATCTTGAAAATTCACCACCTCTAGCCATGGCCCTCTCCCTGCCTCCAGGGAGCCTAACTCCTGTTCTCTCACACTGAATCCCCCTTCCAGCAGGAGAAGGAAGAGATTTCCATATTCCAAATGAAACCCTTTGAGCTCAGCACCTCAAGTGCCTGATGACGAGAAGGACACAGAATATTTTCCACCTTCACGTCTATCCAGTAAAATGATCCTTTGCAGGGTGCTGTACTAAGTTAACTGTTTTAGCTTCACAGAGTAAGGACTTGAGTTTCAGCACTCAGGAAAATCTAATGTGCAAGGGAAGCAGTTCATGAAATGACACCAGTCAAGGCTGCCGGGGACGCTGAGAGGCAGGGTGGGGAAGGAAGGCTAGAGCAGGGTCGGAAGATAGAAGCCTGGAGCACAGCTTTAACCTCCTGTTCTGTTTTAGAGTAACAACTAATCAAAAACACACTGAGCGTCCATTTTCTTGTGATTATTATTCACTCAGCCATGAGGCTGTCTTCCAGGATGATCTTGAATGGCGATATTGTACAAGTCCTGTTGGGGGAGAAACTGGTTGCTATCAACTTTGACCACAACAGATGTAAAATAATGGACTCCGATATTCTTTGGGAAAGTCTTGAGTTTCTTTTCCTGGAAACTAAAAAAAGACATCTTTTTTTATTGCTGTGCTTCTCTTTGCTCAGGGGTTGTGTGGTTTCCACTCAGCCTGGTCTAAAGAGAAAAGCTTTCTCCTGGGCGACTATTAGCAATGCAAAGGGAAGGGGGGTGTCGGGAGCTACAGAAAGGAATTCCATGGTGGTGCGTGCGCAGGTTTGCCTTTGTGCCTGCTTCCTGGGGTGAACTCATTCAAACCCTGGCTCTTGAAAAGATTAGGAGGAAGATACTGGGATTAATAAGGAATCTTAAAGCTGCTCAAATTCAATAACTCAAGAAGGACTTTAAAAGAGAAAAAAAATTAAATATGAAAAAAGACGGAACGGTTCCCTTAAACAAATAAACTACTTTATTAAGGATCTGCCTTAATAAAATGGTTGACAGTTTCCCCTCCTCTCCTCGGCTCTGGCACCAGCAACAAAGAAGAGGCCAGGTTTGCACAGCTGTTGCCTTAAGAAATGAATAACAAAAGACTGAAACTTTAACCCAAACTTGGAGGGGAGGAGAGAGACAGAAAAACCACTCAAATCAAAGAAGTAAAGAAAGTGTCAGGAATCTTTGCAGAGTCAGGAAAACGGGTTTTCCAAAGGGCCGGCTTCTGTGCTTGCAAAGGGAATCGGGCTTTGGAAGTGGCCGTCTGAACAGCTAGCTGCTGGAGGAAGGGAGAAACCAGAGGCCGGGACTTGAGGGGCAGAGGCGGAGTTCTGAAGCTGGAGAGCTGTTTGGTTCTTGCTTTGGACACTTGGGGTCAAGTGAAGGATAACTTAAAGGGCTGGCCTGCTGCTCTCTCTGACTTCTGGGGTCTGCCTTAGAATGAATCTTCCTGTGGGGGCAGAGTGGGCTCCCGGAAGGCAGGAGAGAGAAGCCATCCTTCCTTTGCAAATGCTTTTCCAGGCTTGACAAAAAATAGTAATGACAAGTCTCTTCAAAAAGGAAGGAGAGAGGAAGTGAAGAGAGGAGAGAAGAAGAGGGGGAAGGTGGGGGTAATGAGTGTTTTAAACATGAAGTCTCTTGGGAAATACACAAAAGCTACTTCAGGGTATTCATTATTTATAAACCAAAAGACACCAAGGCATCCAGACAATAGACGCTAAGCGAACAAAGAATTAGAACATTAAATCAGAAGTAAGGACGAAGATGGAGGGAAGCTCAGCGGAGCAAATTCTCGTGGGGGTAGAGCTGGACAATGTGCCCTTCCTTCAGTGCTGGCAGCCGTCCCCTGCGGCCGTCCACCAGGGGCATGCAGAACCGAAATGCAGCTTCATTGGTTCACATCTTTTTTCCCATCTGCCCTTGAGCTGCAATAAGAAGTGTGGCAGTTCCAGGCAGTCCCAGTCGCATTAATTCAACAAATGTCCTTGGGATACCTCCTAGGTACTGGGTCCTTCTGAAAGGTCTCAGAATCTAAAGGGAAAGAGAAATAGAAACAGACGATCTGACTGCAATACAATAGATTCCGGTAGCATTTCCTTCTGTAGGTACTAAGAGGGGGCAGTTATAAGGCTAGAAAAAGAAACTGCTGATCGGAGAGGAGAAAGGTACCAGCCAGCCCTACTTCATGGAAGAGTCACACTTGGTGGGATTTAATGGGGAAGAACAATTTTCCACAGAAAACAAGGAGTTCCAAAAGAAACCATGCATGAAAAAGAACAGGAAGACAGAGCACAGAGTGTCCAGGAAACCGATACCATCCAGGGGTTAGTGAGAAGAATAATTTAGGAGGGACTGGGAAATGGCTCCGTGGGTGTCATGTACACATGCTGGTCCAAGTTCAGCACCTCAGAACACACATGAAAGCTGAGTGTTGAGGCTGGAGAGACAGGTCAGCAGTTAAGAGCACTTGCTGTTCTCCCATAGGACTCAGGTTCAGTTCCCAGCACCCACATGGTGGGTCACAGCATCTGTATCTTTAGTTCCAGGGAATCCAAGGTCCTCCTCTGGCCCCTCAGGCACTACGTGCAAGTGGTGCCCAAATGTGCACTCAGGCACATACACGAAAAGTCAGTTTAGAAGTTCAGTGCTGTGGCTTGCTGCTATACTAAAGTAAGGCAGAGAGCACAGCAAGAGAGTCCCTGGGAGTTGACAGGCTGCCCTATCGGGTACCCAACATCAGACACGATCTCAAATGAGGCAGAAGGCAGGAGGGCTGCGGCACAATGCACACTGGAGCGCACACAGGAACGCACACACATACATAGCTCGCTCTCTCACTCACACACACACACACACACACACACACACACAGAGAGAGAGAGAGAGAGAGAGAGAGTTTAGAAATACAAAAGATGTCGAAGGCACTGAAGGTCTTTAGCAGTGACATCCCATTGGATATAGAAGACAACTGAGTGATGTAATGTAGAGAATAAATTAAAGCTGAAATTAGAAGGAAGCTGTCGTAATCAGAGTGCAGGGGCCCCAGACATTTCAGGCAGTACAGCATTAGGATTGAAGTCCCTGTTCAGACGCATCCTACACTCTTAAGCATCTAACTTTAACTTTTGAAAAAAGCTAAGCTCCTATCAGAGGATGCCAGAATTAATGAGGTATGTATATCATCATAAGGGAGAAACCTTACAAAAGCATGCAGAATAATGTTGACCGGCTATTTGGACATCACTTAGCTTGGCTGAGTTGGGCGGGGGTGGGGTGGGGGTTAAATAGGCCTGGACTAAGCCCGGAGCAATGAGGGAATGAGGTTTAGGTTTAGGAAATAATTGAAAATGAAGATGAGAAAGACGAGTGTGAGAGCATCAAGCAGTTGAGTTTGAGCAAGTGCTTAGCAGGGAAAAGGCCCTCAGCTGGCAAGGGACATCAATCAGACTGATGAGCAAGGGGCTCACACCCTTCCACGCTGCTTCAGAACAGCCGCACTGAGTCAGAGCGACGGTGTTTAGAGCTTGCGTGGTAAGTCAAAGGAAAAGCTAAATTAAAAATAAGTGAATTCTGCCACGAACCCCAGAGACACTCTGGAGAAACAAAGTGCCTATGAAAGGGGTGTTCAAGCAGGTAAGAACGCAGGACTATTGGTTGAAAACCTAGTGTAAGAAGAAACAAAACTCTAAATCCATTCCCCAAGTTCCTCTGGCTAGGCCTGTCCCCTCCACCCCCACCACCAGCCGGACAGAAGACTAGAAGCTTTCTTTTTGAAGAAACCAGAACAGAAGAATCTGGAGCTAGGCATGACGGTGTATGACTGAGGGCCCACACAGGACTCAGAAAGATGCCGAGCAAGTTCTAGGCCAGCGGGGGCTACCCTGTCTCAGAAACAAAACAGAAAACAGACTGAAGGGGTGCCTGGAACCAGGTGTGTTCCCTAAAGAAAACTGGGATTCAGAGTGAAATCTCCAATCTGAAAAGCCACATGAATGCCTTTTTCTCATTTGTTCCCCAGATGAGGGATGTCTAGAGTATAAACATCAAACAAGAGACAAGAGAACCATCTTCGAGGAAACTGACCACAGAGAGAAAACACAGAACAATCGTCCTAGACTGAAGTTAGCAGAGCCTCTTCATTGAAAGACTGGAGTTCGGGGCTGGGAGGTAGCTCTGTAGAGCGCTTGCCTGGCTTTCACATCATCCTGGTTCCAATCTCAGGCTTCGAATATCCAGGTGTAGGAGTGTTTGCTTAATTTATAACCACAGCATCGGGAAGGTGGAGACAGGAGGGTCCTGAGCTCAAGCTCACGGGGAGTTTAGAGCTAGCCTGGACCACGTGACTCAAGGTCATATGGAGTTTGGGGCCAGCCTGAACCACGTGAGATGTCTCAAAACAAACAAACATAAATGGTACAAGGTGAAAATGTCCACCAAATTTTCAAACAGTAAAGTTAAAGATGTCTAAAGGGAAATAAAAGCATTAAAAAGTTAAAAAAAAATACAGAAATAAGCTGAGAAGTAAATATCTACAGGAAAATTCAGTGTTCAAATAGCAGAACATTCCAGGATGAGAAAGAAATTATTGAGGAAAGTTACTGTAATTGAAAGAGATTAATTTTAGACTGAAGGAGTCTGAATGGGGAGTACTGTCTTAGTTAGGGTTTTATTGCTGTGAAGAGACACCATGACCTTGGCAACTCTTATAAGGAAAACGTTTAATTGAGGGTAACTCACTTACAATTTCAGAGGTTCAGTCCATTATCATCATGGTGGGGAACATGGCAGCATGCAGGCAGACATGGTGCTGGGGCTTAGAGTCTTTCGTCTTACAGGCAACAGGAAGTCCACTCAAAGTCACACTGAGGGAAGCTTGAGCAAAGACTTCAAAGCCTGCCCCCAAAGTGACACACTTCCTCCAACAAGGCCACACCTCCTAATAGTGCCACTCTCTTTGGGGGCCATTTTTCTTCAAACCTCAGGTACCAACAAATTAAATCCTATTTACACACATCAAGGCTTATTACAGGAAAACACCTTAAGACTTTGCGACATTCAAAAATACTAAACGCATACAATGTATTTGATACTGAAAGTGAAAAATCTGATGTGAAGCTTCACAGCTTCCATTCAGAATGCCTGTTCTAACTGTATAAAGTCCACCAAGTTGTTAAACTTTGGGTTTGGTTCATTCAGGTGTGTGATGCTTTTATTTATTCACAAGTTTGGTTTTTTTTTTTAAATAAAATTGTTTTTAAAAAACACTAAATGTTTACACAGAGAAAAGCCAAATCACACTGTCAGTTATCCTGAATGAAAGTATTCACTGCTCAACGACAGGTCCAGAATTCCCAAAGACAATAATTTTCCATTTAGAATTCCATTCAAATTATCAGTCAGCTACAATTTGAGATGGATGAGCAAGTCTCCCAAGTTTCTTCTCTTAGAAGCTTTCTCAGGAAGGTTTCCAAAGCAACTGTAGCCCCATCCCAGGTAACTATTCGAAATGCAAATTAGGGGACATCTTATTGAAGCGGAATCCCTAATCAGGAGGCCTTACTGTCTACATCTTCAGCAGCCTTGCTGGTTCAAGTCAAAGTCTGAGGGATTTTACCAGTGAGTGGACTCCTCTGAGAGTGAACCATAGACCATGGAGGAGGAAGACATAAGCCAGCATAACCCAATGGCTCAATGTGGGACAGAAGCTACATGGATATCCCAAATTACCACTAACAATGTATCATCCTAACTGTTCTAAACACTTACCATTAGTCAGTGTTTAAATCTTCCCAATGCCCTTGAAGACAGGCCTCCTTATTTCTCCATTTTTTAAAACATGTTTTGGTACCTTAGCAAGTTCACTTTTTTTTTTACATTTTATTTCTTTTTATTTGTATTCATTTATTTAGTGTGCACACAGGTACATGTGTAATATGGACACTCACTTGACACACTTGTGGAGATCACATGACACTTTACAGGAGCTGGCTCTCTCCTTCCATCAGACGGTTCCTGGGAGATACTTGGGTCATCAGGTTTGGTGAAACAAGAGATCTAGGCTCATTTAGAGTCTGTTCAAACACAGCACATTCAGAGTGAAACAGTCAAAATGAACTTAGTTCAGGCTGGGGAGATGGCTCAGGGGGTAAAGCCCTTGCACACCTGAGCTCCCAGCCCCAGAACCTTGGGTTAAAGGGAGGCATGGAAACGTTCATCTCTAATCCCAGTGCCTCTGTGGAGAGATGGGCGGTGGAGACCGGAGAGCACCCAGAAGCTAACCAGCCAGCCAGTCAGCCACCACATGAGGAACAAACGATGAGATACTGTCTTCCACAAAGTGAGAGATGGAGACCGCCATCCAAGGTTGTCTTCTGACCTGACTGTGGCATTAAAATGAGAGTAAACTAGATTATTAAAGGAAGGTTGGGTAAATGTTTCGTTTACCTAACCTGTCAGGGGGTTCTTGTCACAAAGGAGAATGGTGGCTTTTTTCTGGAAGGTTATTTCCCTCCTATCGGTAGTTTTTGAGGAACCAGATTTTTGTTGTCCCCTAGCTTAAGAGGAGTGCTCCTACAGGACATGATGATGTTTGAAGTGCGGTGTGATGTGTCCTCAGCTCTTTCAGTACCCTCCTCACCCTCCCTCCTCACACTCCTCACCCCTCACCCTCCCTCCTCTCTCTCCTCACCCTCCCTCCTCACACTCCTCACCCTCCCTCCTCACCCTACTCTAATCCAGACAGTTTAGCAAAGTCCACTATGGTCCCAAAGGATCACTAATACGGCAGAACCAGAGCTCGGAAATGACAAATTCTTGGCTGAGTTTGAGTCATCGTCTAGATGTCAACAACAAATTCAGACGTACTGCCTGCTGTCATCGGCTGAGGTCATTCTGTGTGGTCAGTGGACCTAGCCCCTACTCTACAGTGGCTCCATTGTCATATTTATGTTCCTAGCCCCAGCTGTGTGACTCCAGCTTCCTTATGCTATAATGTGGCCTTATTTTAATTAAATGCAAGCTTATTTTCCCCTCCTGGGGTGAGTGGAAGGGAAATCACACAGGGGCACAGTGGTAGAAGACACTGCAAAGAGGCCCTAGTCCTACTTTCTGATACTTTGCCTTCATTTTCTCCGAGGCAGGAAACAGAACTTTCAGCCTCAGGTCAGAGCTGAGATCTGGGCAGCCCTCCCTCCAGGTCCTTTAGGAGGTACAACCTGCAACACCTCCATGCACTTCTGGCAGGAGGGTGGCAAGAGAAAGGGTTGTTTGGATGCTAAGAACAGAGGAAGACTGAGGCAAAGCAAATCCAGGGACCAGAACTGTTTGAGAGACGGGCACATTTTCCTGTGCCCTCAGACATCTACAGCATGTTAAGTCCAGTTGACATAACCAACATGACACCATGAACATATTGGCTTTGGCAATTATCTAAGGCTTGGTTAGCTACCTAAATCACAAATTGAAATACCAGGAACAGTGAGCAGGGTTCAAAGCAGGAAGATGGTCAGTATGAATCAACTATGGGAGACCATCAATGTAAATACACACACCTTAGGTCATCCATGCTGCCATCAATACCAGAAGATTTTGTGTTAGTGTAACGATTGTTAGAAAGAGTCTTATTATGGAAATTAGTGGAATACAAGATGTCTTATGTAATGAACAAAATGTGAAATCAGCCAGGCCTGGAATCGGTACCCTGAAGGAAAGCAAGCACCTGAGTTTGACCTTCAAGAAAGCAAGCACCTGATTTGACCTTTAATGAACTTGAGTCTGATTGTTGAGTCAGGAGGAGTAAAACTTAAGGGATTGACCTTGCCCACAACTGACTGATATTATATCGACTACCCCAAGAAGAATAGGTTCTCCAAGTGGATATTGAGTTGGAATTTGGGTTCTGAGAAAGATACTTTTCCCATTCCAAACAAGGAGAACAATTTTGGGTCTCTCTCAGTTTAATCTCAGAGATCTTTTAATTTAAGACTTGACACCAACCCTGACACATTTCCCCCTCCAGATGTTCTAAGGAGTGACCTCATTGTCCCCAAGCTTTTCTTAGTGATCTGAAGTCTAGTCTGAAGATCAAGAGATGGATATTAATGTCTTGCTGAAAGGTCTTTTTCTGTAGGAGAAGTTCTCTTCACTTCTGGCATCAGATATGTGAATTTTTCCCATACCAAGCAATAATCCAATTCTCTGCAGACACCTACTGGTGTCACACAATTTAACTCAATTCTGACACTATCCACCTGGCGACAGCATCAGATCTCGTATGACCCCGCCACTGCATGCATCTACCAAAAAAATCTTAAGTTCTTGCCTGTGTTTCAGCCAACTGGCTGTGAATCAGAGGTTCCCTCCTTGGCTAGAGATGCTCAGAGCATGTAGGGAAGTACTTTATACACTAGTCCTGGCTTACTATAAAAAGGCCCAACTCAGGGGCAGGAAAACAGAAAAGATGTACAGG
>CABHPQ010164063.1:0-14994 GCA_902168405.1 Peromyscus aztecus
TTTATGAAATAGAGGTCACAGCCCCAGAGCCAGTAGCCAACTCCTGGCCGACACTCCATCTAGAGTTTTTCCTGCACCCTGCCTCCTTAGGTGAGGGCTGGCTATGAAAACGGAATAATTGATAGCCTGGTTTACAAATGATGAATAAATTCCTGCACCTGTGGACCCACACCATTAACGCATCGAGAATGTTTAAGATGAGAGACCACTGCCTCGGTTGTAACACCAATCAAAGTACACACGAGCTTAGATAAACACACTGAAAATTATTAACTTAGCAGGTGATGCTTCTAGCATGTCAGCAAGTAAAACCTACTCATTCCACCCTTTGTCCTCATACAGCTGGTTCAAAGGCTAGCTAGTTTCTGGACTTAGTAACAAATTGATTGGGAAAGGTCACATGGGCTTGAGCAGTGGTTCACAGAAGCAAAGAGCGAGGAAACCGAAACGCCAAGGCTACTCACTCATGTCGAAGCCCTTGTTTTCTCTGCTTGTCACTGTTAAGAGCTAAGCAGGGGTGGGAAAGAGGAAAGAGCAGAGATGGAGGCCAGCCTGCCAGAAGAAAAGGCCAGTGACATCGAAGCAGCAGAATGAACCCAAGTCGTCATTTTCTTCTGGTCTCTCCCTTCCCCAGACTCTCAGGAGCCCTTAGTGTCGCAGTGGGAAAGTCTTGGCTCCCAGTCCCTAGTAACAGCTCATGCTCCTGTGTGTGCAGGAATAAGCTGGCCTCTTCGAACAGGAAAGCCGCAGGACACTTCCTGTGAAATGTGGGTCAGTAGGAGTCTCTGGCTTCCTCGGTTCTCCCAGGATCGTGTAGGATACTTTCCATCATTGCTTCTCACTATTGCATTCATCTCCCTGCCCCGCCCCGTCTACAAGAGGATATAAGGGATTTGTAAAAAGACCACTCATATCGTACCTACTGGCCAGGCCCCAGCGTACTACCTTCCATTTCAGTAAAATGTCCAACAAATGGGCTCCAAAACACAAGTATGCAGAAAGGTAAGTTCTCACATTCTTCACACGGTGAGTGACTGTAGTTCGTTGTTTATTTTATCCAGAACTACAGGAGTTGCGGGCTGCCATGGCACATCTCTGTAATCCCAGCACTAAGAAAGCTGAGACAAGAGGATTGCAACAATACATTTTTCTGAAAATTCATCTCACCTTCAAAGAGAAACTTTTGCTAGACCGTGAAGCCAAGTTACTAACACACCTTGAGATCATTCAAGACTATGTACTCAATCTGCTGCCCTACTGTGCACTCAGCCTGCTTAATTTTAACCTGCCTTTGAGAAAACAACATAGCTAACCTTACTACGCCGTGAATTCCCCATGCAGTCACCCTTTACAACCTATCCTAATTGTATAACTTTAATGTTCATTTATATCCCTGCCCTGACCACAATAGTGTGTGTGTGTGTGTGTGTGTGTGTGTGTGTGTGTGTGTGTATGTACACAAACACTGTGGTAAAGATTTGCTGAATGCAGCCACCACGTTGAAAAACGACCTTAAAGAAAACAAATATACCATAAATATTGGAAGCAATGTGTATCCACATGATGATGATGATATTTGCAGTTTTGAGTGCTATTCTGGGTCAGTTGGTGTCAGTGAAGTAACTTCTTCCCTCATGAAACTTTGTAAAAAAGTTCTGTAAAAAGTTTCCTCCATTCCTTTGTCTTGCCATGTTTTCTGAGCTGTTCAATAAATACAGAACAAAACCCTCTGTTAGGGACAGGCACAGATCAGACAAGCACACAGAGGCAGAGATGATGTCACAATACACAGATCAGACAAATACAACTAACATTAGATACACACTGTAGACTACAAGCAGGCCAGTGACCACAGACCACAGACGGACAGAAGACACGAGAAGAGAAGTGGAGAACTCAAACTGGGGCTTGCTCTTGGCCATACTACGCTAAGAGGAAGTTTCTGTTTTCATTCCTTAATTTGACATTGATACATTTTTGTGTACCTTCTGAGGTTTCTTTAATGTATTAGCCAATGCAGAGGATGGTTCAAAGCCACTCACAGTGACACCACACACACACACACACACACACACACACACACACACACACACACACACACCAGCTAAAAGAAAAGGAAACGTTCAAATGAACCCAATACAAAGAAATAGCAAATGTTTGAGGAGGTGAAAACACCAATAATCTTGACTTAATCATAGTTTTGACCTAAACATTACATATTACATACACAATCTGAATGATCATACTACACCCCATAAACATGTACAATTATGCGTCAATAAAAATGTTCTTTTCCTGTTCCCCCATCAGAGGTTTCTTTAGAGGGGAGGAGGGGATTAATAGAGAAGGTGAGCAGAGGGTAAAGGGGAACAGAATGAAATAAGTGATCTGATAGGGAAAATGGGAGGGTGGGGGCCCCTTAGGTAGGGGAGAGAGGTAAATACAGAAGGAGGGAGATGTGTAAAATAACAATAAGGATGTCTGAGAAAGCCACAAGGAATCATACATACTATTAACTGTTTACCTAACAAATAACTTTTAATCTATGTAATTCCATATAGAAATACACATATATAGTTTTAATGAACTTATCTCATCTGGGCTGAGAAGAGAAAATGCCCCCTCCAAGAGTCAAATGCCACCTAAAAATAAGAAAAGTACCAGACAGGAGAGGCCCTCTTTTGAGCTGTTGGGCAGGGCTGTCCAAGAGACGCCCAGAACATACAGCCTATTGCTGCCGCCCTTGGTTGTCCCCTAGAGGTGAGAGTAAGTCCCTATTGCTGAAGACATGTACTTCAGAAACAGGTCCAGAGACCCCTGACCGGAAGTGGCCTGAATGTCTCCTCCCTGAGAACTAGCTTTCATGGTACCAGAAGGTGCCGGGGAAGCTTCCAAAGATGGAAGTAACCCACAGTCCTACCCAGCTATGGAGCCTATGAACCACAACAATGGCCAGTATGGCATGGTAACCCTAAGAATGCAGTGGTGGCATGCATTCCTTGGCAGTAGCCGACAGCTCTCTAATTGGATTTAAGATCTACTCAAGAAGGAAACCATGCCTGGTACTAGAAACCTAGTTAACTACCTGTGCTAGTGAACTCATGGTTATTGGAGGAAAATCTACAACCACCAATTTACACTAAACCAGCATAATCCCTAACAACAACCTATCAACATTTGTCCTTATACCTGCAGATAAGTATAGTCTTCGCCTTTCACCAAGAAAACTTCACCTTTCACCAAAACCACACCAATCAAAATGCAGAATTCCCAATGTCAGTGGATATATCTACAAAATACTCCTTTACCTAAGGCTCAGAAAACATTGTGGAAAAGGGATAGAAAGGTTGTAAGAGCCAGAGTCAAGATCAGTGAGTTTGCTGTGAGATTGTGTCTCCTAGTAATCTCAGAAGCTACACCCATAAATTCTCACCAACCTGACTGCTCAAACATGAGCTGAACAAGGATAATACCAGTCAGTGGACATGCCAAAGTGGAAGGGGGCCAGGCGGTGGTGGCGCACGCCTTTAATCCCAGCACTCGGGAGGCAGAGCCAGGAGGATCTCCATGAGTTCGAGGCCAGCCTGGGCTACCAAGTAAGTTCCAGGAAAGACGCAAAGCTACACAGAGAAACCCTGTCTCAAAAAACCAAAAAAAAAAAAAAAAAGTGGAAGGGGAAAAACCATGAGGCCTCAAGCCCACACAAATATCTACAGGTGAATGAGGAAAGTTGGGAACAGAAGAGGTGGCCTTCCCCAGGGATAGCACACCAATTGGCTGTCCAGTGCCAAACAGTCAGTCCTGAATACATACATACAAATAACATTATGTGGACTGAATAGGTTGTATTTAGAAGTATATTTGCATATATATATATTGTAATGATTTGAAAGAAAATAGTCCCCAAAGGGAGTGGCACTATTAAGAGGTGTAGCCTTGTTGGGGGACATGTGTCACTGTGGGAGCAGGCTTTGAGGTCTTTTTCTCAAGCTTCATTCAGTGTGACAGTTAGTCGACTTCCTGTTGCCTGCAAGATGTAGCACTCTGAGCTCCAGCACCACGTCGGCCTGCGTGCTGCCATGCTTCGTGAACATGATGGACTGAACCTCTGAAACTGTAAGTGAGCCACCCTCAGATGTTTTCTTTATAAGAGTTGCCGTGGTCGTGGTGTCTCTTTGCAGCAATAGTTAACCCTAACTGGGGCTGGAGAGATGGCTCAGGGGTTAAGAGCACTGACTGCTCTTCCAGAGGACCCAAGTTCAATTCCCAGCACCCACATGGCAGCTCACACCTGTCTGTAACTCCAGTTTCAGGGGACCCCGACACCCATGGCAAAAACACAAATGCACATAAAAATGAAATAAAATAAAATGTATTTAAAAAAAAATAGTTAACCCTAACTGAGACAGAAGCTGGCACCAGGGACTGAGTATCGCTGTGACAGGCCTGACCATGCTTTTGGTTGGAGGAAATTGGGCTTTGGTACTTTGGGTTAGGAAAGCAGTGGAATGCTTTAAGCACTGCTTAAGGGCCATACTGGTAGTAGCACGGAAGACAGGGGTGGTAAGAGTTATTTGAACTGTCTGTGGCTCACTTAAGAGGTTTCCAAGAAGAATTTTAGTATGTCGCCTAGAGATCGTTCTTGTGATATTTTGGTGAAGGAAGTGGCTGCATTTTGTCCTTGTCCGTAGAGTCTGCCTGAGACTAAAGAATGGATTAATTCCATTAGCAGAGGAAATCTCAGAACAACCTAGCATAGACTCTGTCATGTGGATATTAGTGGTAATTCTAATAAAGACAAATTAAATTCTAATGAAGACATATAATGAAAAGGAGCAAGCTGAGCAAGGAAAAATATTTGAGAAAAAGAGCACCAGAAATCAGAATGGAGCTAAGTTCTTTGTTCAAGGAGAGAAACAGATTTAAAAATGGAATAAAGGAAGTGGTGACCTCAGGGCAAGATCCTACCCAACTAAGTTCCAACTTGTGGAAAGGAATTAAAGAAAAGTTTAGAGCCCAGTGTGGTAGTGCATGCCTTTAATCCCAGCACTGGGAAGGCAGAGGTTGGCAGATCTCTGAGTTTGAGGCCACCCTGGTCTAAAGATCAAGTTCAAGAATAGCCAAGCTTAGGCAGTAAAGATGTAATTAAGCAAGGAATCCATGTTCCAGCCCCAGTAAGCTGCAGAACGTGGCATCTTCGGCTACGTGATTCTGGCTTTAGAATTAAGGATAGAAAAAAACGGTTTATATGTCAGAGGTGTCCCTGAATGGAGACCTAGTAGAGAGGCCATTTCGTGAAACTGTGAAGGTGAAACCTGGATTACCTTGGAGAACTTAAGATGTTAGAGATGCCAGAATCATGGCTAACAGGGAGTGGGACCAGCCCAAGAGAAAAAAGTGTGCTGCAGTCAACAAAGCTGAACAGAGTTGGAGATGTGGAGAGTGTTTTGACATCAGACATGGAGATGCAGAGTTTGGAGTTTGCCCAGCTGGTTTTTGGTCTCGTATTTCCTTGCTATGCTCCCTTCCCTGCATTTTGGAATGGTAATGTATATCCTATGCCATTATATGTTGGAAGTATGTGATCTGCTTTTTTATTTTGATTTTTACAGGTGATAACAGTTAAGAGATTACCATGCATCTCAGAAGAGACTTTGGACTTTGAAAGAAGTTTGAGACTGTTATAGACTATGGGGACTTTTGAAGTTAGACTGAATGCATTTTTGCATTATGATGTGGTTATAAGCCTTTGGGGACTTGGGAGTGGAATGTGATGGTTTGAAAGAAAATGGCCCCAAAGGGAGTGGCACTATTAGGAGCTGTGGTCTTGTTGGAGGAAGTGTGTCACTGTGGGGGTGGGCTTTAAAGCTTCATGCAGTGTGACAGTCAGTCAACTTCCTGTTGCCTCTGAGTCAAGATATAGGGCTCTCAGGTCCAGCACCACATCTACCTGCATACAACCATGCTCCTTCATGATCATAATGGACTGAACCTCTAAAACTGTAAATGAACCACCCTCAATTAAACGTTTTCTTTCTAAGAGTTGCCATGGTCATGGTGTCTCTTTGCCGCAATAGTAAACCCTAACTAAGACACACATATGCATGCAATAACAATAGTGAAATAAGAGGCAATGAGTTTGAAGGAGAGTAGGAGGGGTATATGAGAGAGTTTGGAGGGAGGAAAGGGAAGGGAGAAATGGAATTGTGATATCAAAAAGTAAAAATAAATAAAATATTCCTATTTTAATCTTTTTAAGTAGTTTTTTAGAATTATTTATTTTTTGTGTATGAGTGTTTTGCTTGCATCTATGTAGTGTACCACAAGTGTGCCTGATGCCCACAGAGGTCAGAAGAGGGTAATAGGTAACCAGGAACTAGAGTTACAGACAGTTGTGAGCTGCCATGTAGGTTCTGGGAACTGAACCTGGGTTCTCTGTGAGAAAAGGTGCTCTTTTCTCACCATAGCTGAGCCACATCTCCAGCCCCAGATAAAATGTTCTAAAATCAAAAATGCTTTTATTTTTTAAATGGCCCATATTTGTCTATCTTTTGTCCCCTACATGTTTGAAATTTCCCAAACTCTATTCATACAGGAAATACTTATGGTTATACCTGGGACTCCTGCCCTGTCACTATCTGTACCCTGCTACCCTCAACCCTCCTTACTCAGCTGCAGCTGAATCCACAAACAACACAGACCTGAATCTCTAGAGGGTCAGGCAGCCTTTTTCCTATAAAGAAACCATAGCTGTAGCCAAATTGGACAGTTTTCCAGTTTCGCCCATGACCATAGGAATTCCCTCAGGAATGAGGCGATCAGAGTCAGAAAGGTGCTGAAACTCTTGATGCAGTCCAGAGAGAGGCCTCACACATGCAAGAACTTCAACTTGTTCAGGCTGAGGCTACTGCTTGCTGTCTTTTAATGGAGCTGAGGTAAGATAGAGAAACCAGATCCTCGTGACAGTGTTGAGGTTCAAAGCAGAGTGTGTATGAAGGAAGTCCTATGACAACACGTTTTATCTTATGAGCAAAAGGGCCTTCTCTCCTTACTCAGTATAAATCCAATTTTCCATCACGTGTAATCAAATGAATTCAACATAATTAGTATACCTAGACATGCCTGAGACAATTGATGAGACATATTGCTCTAAAAGGGAAAGGGTGTAGGATATCCCTAAAGATCAAAAGTATGCTTTTCACAGATGACATGAAAGGAAAATTGAGAGCTGGAGAGAAAGCTTGAAGTGAGAACACTAGCTGCTCTTGCAAAGGACCCAGGTTCAATTCCCAGCACCCTCATAGCAACTCCCAACTGTCTGTAACTCCAGTTCCAGAGGATTTGACTCCCTCAGGCCTCGGGGGGCACCAGACATACACATGGTACACAGACATACATGTAGGCAAAGCAATCATATACATAAAAATAAAATACTTTTTAAGGGAGGGGGAATGTCTCAGGAAATACATCATAAAGATGAAGTCATGGAAAATAAGGGGGACATCTAAACAAGGATCAGCCACAGAAGAGCAGTATTAGTTAAGTATGAATTCTGGGGGTAAAGAGATAGTTACAGGGGAAAAATGGGAGGTTCTTAGAGCTGAAAAAGATGTGTTCAGGATAAAAGGCTATGGAAGATGAATGTCTCGGAGATTGTAGAACCGAATGTGTACCTGTAAAACTGCAGAACTCCAAGGAAGAAGGGAGGATCCTGAAACACATTCTAGATAAGAGATGGGTTCCCTATAAAAGAACAGAAGCCAGAGTGAAGAGTTCTCAAAAGGCCTCTGAAGGCTATCAGGCAATGTCATGAAATTTTGTAGGATAAAACGGTGCATCATACAGAATGGAAGAATGCTGGACATCCGCCAGTGCAGTGAGCTGCGAATAACAAGACCAGGAACCTGGAAGAACCTGATGCATAAGAAACATGCTGTAAGCTTTTCTCCAGTGACTGACGGAAGCAGATGCAGGGATCCACAGCCAAACACCAGGCAGAGCTCCAGGAGTCCAGTCAAAGAGAGAGAAGAAGGATTCTATGAGCAAGTGCACCAAGATCATGATGGGGAAACCTGCAGAGATGACCAAACCAAACTAGTGGGAACTCATGAATGTTGCATCAATGGCTATGGAGCCTGCATGGGACTGGGCTAGACCTCTGCATGGCGAGACAGTTGTGTAGCCTGATCTGCTTAGGGGCCCCCTGGCGGTAGGATCAGGATCTATCCCTGGTCCACGAGCAGGCTTTTTGGAGCCCACTACCTTGGGACACCTTGCACAGCCTTGAGGCAGGGAGAAGGGCTTGGACTTGCCTCTACTGGATGTGCTTCTCCCTGGGAAGCCTTGCCTTCTTGTGGGAAGGAGTGGGGGTGGGTTGGGAGGTGAGGCTTGGGGGGTGGGAGGAGGGAAGAGGGGGACCTTTGGTTGATATGTAAAATGAATGGAAAAATTTTCTTAATAAAAAAAAAAGAAACATGCTGTATGTCTTTTGGTTTTTTGTTTTTGTTTTTGTTTTTGTTTTTGTTTTCTCAATAGGAGAAAACTGAGAAAAGCTTTAGAAACTTAACAGAAATGTCACAGGCTGAATAGAAAGCATTCAAGGGACATAGGATAGGTAAGGCAGGAATACATTTCCTTCTCTGATGCTCTATTTCTATTGGCTTTGTGTTCAATAATGTTAGATGTTTATTTATATAAACAGAGTATGGTGAAGGACACCTGCGACATCAGCACTTGGTAAGCTAAGGCAAGCTGATGATGAATTTGAAGTCAGACTGAGCCCTACAGCAAGTTCCAGGCCAGTCTGAGCTACATAATTAAGATCCTTACTCAAGCTGAAGGGGCAGTCACAGAGCCTGTACGGGTCTGAGCTAGGTCCTCTGCATATAGGTCATGGTTGTATAGTTTGGTGCTCTGAAGGACTCCTAACAGTGGGAGCAGGGACTGTCTCTGACTCTTTTGTCTACTTGTGGGGTCCTTTTCCTCCCAGTGGGTTGCCTCACGCATCCTTGATATGAGGATCTGTGCCTAGTCTTATTGTATCTGGTGCCATGTTTGGTTTATGTCCCTGGAGGCTGCCGTTTTCTGAGGGGGAAAGAAGGAGCAGCTGGTCTGGGGCAGAGTGGAGGGTGGGGCGGGCAGGGGGGAATCTGGAAGGAGTGGAGGGAAGGGAGGTTGTGGTCGGGATGAACTGTATGAGAGAGAAAGATTTTAAAAAAGGACCTTGACTCAAAAAAACAAAAAATAAAAATAAGATAGATCGATAGATGGACAGATGGATGGATAGATAGCTGGATAGACAGATAGAGAGACACACTTCCTAATTTAAATGATTAAATTCTAATTTAGAATCAACTTTTTAAAAAGCATATATGGTTATATTTTGCAATTATAGTTAGCAAACGGAACAAAATACAAATCATAAACCATATGATAAAATATTGACAAAAAGGGATGCCGATGACAGGAATCAGAAGAGACATAAAAGAATAAAAGAAACAGAAGTTAATTTTAAGAAAAAAAATGATGTTACCACACCTAGCAGATACATTATCTACTGCTGTATAAAAATACCCTATAACACACACACACACACACACACACACACACACACAAATAAGCATTTTCTTTTCTTTTTTCTTTTTAAGGAGGCAGGGGTTTTGAGACAAAGTCTCATGTATCCCTAGGCTGGCTTCAAGCTGTCTCCTACTTCTGAGTGCTGAGATTATGCATGCCACTGTGCACACACATGCACATGCATGCACACACACACACACACACACACACACACACACACATCTCATCTAAACATTTCTTTTGTCATTGACGGTTTAAATTTTTTTTCATACAATACAGTTTGGTCATAGTCTTTTCTCTCCCCCAACTCTTCTTGACTCTTCCCCAACTCCCTACTCAGCCAACCTCATCCTCCCTCCCTCCCTCCATCCATCCATCCATCCTACCCTCTTTCTCTTTCTCTCTCTCTCTCTCTCTCTCTCAAAAAAAAGAAAGAGAAAATCAAACAAAACAGAGATGAAAAGTACCAAAATAACAAAAATCACACGCAAAAAAAAAAAAAAGAAAAGAAAAAGAAGAAGAAGAAACATGCAGTCCTTTTTGTGTTGGCCAACTACTCCTGGGCATGGGGCTTGTCCTAGAGTGTGATTGATATACCCAGTGTTAGTCTGTCTTAGGGTTTCTATTGTTGTGAAGACACACCATGACCATGGCAACTCTTTTTTTTTTTTTTTTTTTTTTTTTTGGTTTTTCGAGACAGGGTTTCTCTGTGTAGCTTTGCGCCTTTCCTCGAACTCACCCTGTAGCCCAGTCTGGCCTCAAACTCGCAGAGATCCTCCTGGCTCTGCCTCCCGAGTGCTGGGATTAAAGGCGTGCCGCCCGGCCCATGGCAACTCTTACAAAGAAAAACATTTAATTAGGTCTGGCTTACATTTCATGATGATAAATCATGGCGGGAAGCATGGCAGCATACAGGCAGACATGGTGCTGGAGAAGGAGCTGAGAGTCCTACATCTTGAGCTGCAGGCAGCAGAAGGAAACTGTATGCTAAGGGAAGCTTGAGCATATGTAAGACCTCAAAGTCTGCCCCCACAGTGACATACTTTCTCCAACAAGGCCACTCCTCCATAGTGCCACTCCCTATGGGCCAAATATTCAAACACAAGTCTATGGGGGCCATACCTATTCAAACCACTACACACTCCATTAAAGAAATTTTCTCTCCCCATCATTTGCAAATAGCTTCTTGGTAAGAGACGGGACTTTGTACCCACTTCCCCTTCTCTGAACTGGGAGCTTGTCTGGTTTGAACTTGTACAGGTCTTGTGCATACTATCAGTCTCTGTGAATTGATATGTGAAACAGTTCCATACCATCTAAACATTTCTTATCTCAAAGAATTTCTGTCAGTCAAAAATTCAGAAGCAAATTAGCTGACTCCGACTTTTGGGGTTTCTCATGAGTTTGCTGTCAAGAAATCAGTTTCCAGCCTTGCTATGGCTGAGGGACTTCCTGCAAGTTGGCTCACTCACGTGGCTGACAAATTTGTTGCTGGCTACTAGCAAGAAGCCTTAGTTGTTTACCACACAGACCTCCCCTCAAACTTGTTCAAGTGTACTTATAACAGGCAGCTGTCTTCGTCCAAGAGAAAGCTAGACAGAAACACACAACATCTTTTCCGACCTAACTTTAGTAATCAGAGACAATTTTGCAACATCTTGCTGGTTTTTCAGGGCAGTTCTAGGCAATGGGCAACACTCAGGGTGAGCAGTAGGGGCCGGGGGTAAGAGGAGTCTGTTCCCAGGGGGTTAATGGGAAAGAATAGATGTTTAAGTACACTATTCAACCTTCAGGAAGTCACAACTTCCAATAGAATGGGATATTGCTGTGGCCTTGCATGGCTTTGGTCCTGGAAAGAAAGGGCCGACACTGAATAAAAAAATTAAAAAAAGACAGACAGACAGAGAAGAAATGACAGACACACACACAGAAAAGATGGGGTTAGGTGACCTGAGCTCTCTGATGAAGCCCAGATCTTTGGAAGCTCGGCATGTTTATTAAATGCAGATGAACAGGGAGGTGAGTTCCGTGCTATACAACTGAATCAAGGAGGCAGGGTTAGCTAATGGGTAAGAGCAGTCTTTGTAGGGGAACAGTCTTGAGGCCATAGATATCTGGGGGAGAAAGCTACAGTGGATGTTTTGTTCACACACTATCAGTATTGGAACTTGGATCAGAGGAAGGCTTTGCTATCTCCCTAAGCCTCACCTGACAAGGAGGCTTTGTCAAAATTTCCCATGAGTCTAGGCTTTGGCCCTTAACATGGCTGGCTCATGTCAATCACACACATCCAATGAGGAATTCATATACTCAGGGCTTCCTCCACTCCCCACAGGACAAAACAGTGTGAGGAGTGAGATCTAGGAAGGAGGCATGAAGAAGGAGGAAGCCATCTTTCATAAAGGATACTGACCAGAATAATCTAAAATAGATTCCTCCAGAAGCAAGGAAGCAAAAATACTCTTTAGTGGGTGGTGGCCACATTGAGAACTAAAAATAGACCAGTCAAGTAGTGATGTAATTTTGGAGAGTGGTACTAAGGATAGAGAAGAATGCTTTTATTTCCTGTCAAAACTATATGACATCACTTATCTTTAAGCACATGTATGATTTTGATAATAATAACTGTCTGTAGAGTTTTGTCTTCAGAATGCAAGTATGCCTCTACATATTGAATATGCTGACTGTAACTCTGGAACAAAATTCTGAACTTCCAAACACTGTTAATATGGAGCTGGGGTTCGGTGGGGAAAGTGATTGTTGCGTAAGCAAGAGGATTTGAGTTTGGGTCCCTAACACTCACATAAAAGCCAAGGATCTGTAACCTTTGTACTGGAAAAGCAGAGAGAAGTAAATCCCTGGAGCTCCCTGGCCATCCAGCCTACTCAATCAGTGAGTTCTACGTTCAGTGAGAGACCCCAACTCAAAAGTAAGGTAGAGGGCCGGGCAGTGGTGGCACACGCCTTTAATCCCAGCACTCGGGAGGCAGAGCCAGGCGGATCTCTGTGAGTTCGAGGCCAGCCTGGTCTACCAAGTGAGTTCCAGGAAAGGCGCAAAGCTACACAGAGAAACCCTGTCTCGAAAAAACCAAAAAAAAAAAAAAGTAAGGTAGAGATGGGGACTGGAGAAATGACTAAGTAGTTAAGAGGACCATCTACTCTTCCAGAGGACCTGTGTTCAATGCCCAGGACACACATGGCCGGTCACAACCATCCATATCTCTGGTTCCAGTGATCCAACCCCCTCTTCTGGCCTCTATGGGCACCATACATACACATGATGCAAATATATATGCAAATAAAACATTCACAAACACAAAATAAAATTTTTAACCAGGTGGTAGTGGTGCATGCCTTTAATCCTAGCACTTAGAAGGCAGAGACAGGAGGATCTCTGAGTTCCAGGCCAACCTGATCTATAGAGAGAGTTCCTAGACAGCCAGAGCTACACAGAGAAACCCTGTCTTGAAAAATATATATGGTGGAGAGTAATAGAGGAAGACACCTGTGCTGGCTACTTTCATGTCAACATGACACAAGCTAGAATTCTTGGAAAGGAGGAAACCTCAACTGAGAAAATGCTTCCATAAGATCCAGCTATAAGGCATTTTCCTATTTAGTGATTGGTGGGGGAGGGCCCAGCCCATTGTGGGAGGCACCATTCTCTAGGCTGGTGGTCCTGGGTTCTAAAAGAAAACAAGCTGAGCAAGCAATGGGAAACAAGCCAGAAAGCAGCACCCCTCCATGGCCTCTGCATCAGCTCCAGCCTCCAGGTCACTGCCCTGCATGAGTTCCTGTCCTGACTTCCTTTGCTGATGAGCATTAATGTGGAAGTATAAGCCAATAAACCCTTTCCTCCTCAACTTGCTTTTTGGTCATGGTGTTTCACTGCAGCAATAGAAACCCTAACTAAGACAACTTGGTACCAGGAATAGGGTATTGTTGTGATAGACCTAGCCATGCCTTTGGGAGTATTGCGGAATGACTTAACTTTGAGATAGAAAAGCCATCAAGTGTTAAGAGCTCAGCGGGGTGTTTTTGAGGAGCTTGGAAGAGTGTTGAGGAAGATGGAAGCCTGGCTTGTGAAGTTTCAGAGGGAAATTTAAAGACTCTATCAGGGCCATTTTCTATTTTGAATTAAGGTTCTGTCATTCTTCTGGGAAGTGTTTCCTGAGAGCACAGAGAAGCTGTGCCCCAGAAGAGGCCAAGGTTGTACCTTGTATTGATAGCCAGACTTGGTAATGTGTAAGAGACACCCAGGTTTTACAGGTTTTGAAGGTGTGAAGAGGTCATGGAGAGCAGCTGAGGCTCGGCCCTGTGAGAAGCCGGGAGAGGTCATTGGTGAAGGTGCAGCCTCAGTAGCAGTGAAGATCCAGGACTGAAGGGTTCATGCAGAGAAGTTGAGGCTTGGCACCATGAAGAAAGCCTGTGAGAAGCTATTGGTGAAAGTGCAGCCCACCTGAAGCAGAAGACCCCAGCACTTTGGAGATGCCAGTACCATGGGAGGACCACCAAGAACAGCAGCAACAGTGGAGAGGAGCCTGCCAGAGCCTAGAAGACAAGCTGTGTGTGCTGAAGAGCAGAGCTGGAGAAGTAACCCAGGCCCTTTGGAGGAGCCCAGATCATGAGTGAATCCCAGCTAACTGGACATTGAGTTATTTATAGTGTTGGAGTTTGGTTTTGCTTAGTTCAAATTGTGACTGTGCCCTGATTCTTCCATCTTCAAGAAGCTATGTAATTTAATCTTGATTTTTACAGGAGCCCATCTCTGAAAGGTTTTGAACTTTTGAAAGAGATTTTTGGTTTTTAGAGAGATTAGATTTTTTGTTTGTTTGTTTTTTCGAGACAGGGGTTCTCTGTGTAACTTTGGAGCCTTTCCTGGAACTCACTTTGTAGACCAGGCTGGTCTCAAACTCACAGAGATCCACCTGCCTCTGCCTCCCAAGTGCTGGGATTAAAGACATGTGCCACCACTGCCTGGCTCAAAATTGGATACATTAAAGAGACTGGAATTTAAATGTACTTGAATTTGTAAAGACTGTGAGACTTTTAAAGTTATTTATGATTTTAATGAAGATCTTGGGGATAAATAAGAAAGGAAGAGTTGTGACTTAATAGTGATGTGTTTGTGTATCAAGTTGTACTGGTCAAGCTTATCTCAACTTGACACACAAAGAGCTATCTGGAGGGAATCTCAATTGAGAAAATGCTGCCATAAGACCCAGCTGTAAGGCATTTTCTCAATTAGTGATTAATGGGGGAGGACCCAGTCAATTGTGGGGTGGGGGGCCATCCCTGGGCTGCTGGTCCTGGGTTCTATAAGAAAGCAAGCTGAGCAAGCAGTAAGGAGCAAGCCAGTAAGCAGCAACCCCCATGACCTCTGCATCAGCTCCTGCCTCCAAGTTCCTGCCCTGTTTGA